>PVIH01000440.1:0-206180 GCA_004025045.1 Sigmodon hispidus | reverse complement strand
TTAAAGGGACCCAGGTTCAATCCCCAGCACTCACGTAGTAAATGAATCTGTAACTGAAGTTTCAGGGGATCTGACTCCTCTTTTAACCTCTGTGGAAACTGCAGGTACATAGTGCATAGACATACATGCAAGGAAAACACCTATATGCACAAAATAATTTTTAAATTTGAGTGGTATCAAGACAATATGTATACTTTTCACTCTGGGTCTTTCCACATCCAATATAGCCCTTAAAAATAGCTCCCTATTTCTAAGTATTAGCATTGGATATGTATTTATATGTTGAGAGAGGAGATACTTAGTCACATGTTAAGCTTGGAGGTCTGCTAGGCTTCCCCCGCCCCACCCCATTCCTCTTCAGTGCTGGAAACAGAAGCCAGGGCCTTGAGCACACAAGGCAAGCACTCTCTACCTCCGAGCAGCATATCAAATCCACAAAGATAAACTTTAAATGTTATTTGCTACAATGAACCAGACAAACACAATGTCCTTCTGTGTAGTCTTATGTAAGGAAGGGGGAAAGTCTAATTTGAAATTTAAAAGCACATATCATCAGTGGAAAATAGAAATCAGGCCACTTTGTCTAAATTTATGGGTAAGAAGGAATAAAAAAGCATATGTCTGTCCTGTCACATATGGCTATTGCGGCAACTGCCATCATCTAGAAGTCTTTCTCTGGAGGAGGAGGAGGAGGAGGAGGAGGAGGAGGAGGAAGAGGTGCTTTTCTTCATCTCTTATTTCTCCCCTAATATCTATATACTGCTGGCATGTGAACCCAGATAATAGCATTCTATAAATAACCTTTCTCACAGGAATCCTTCTCAAAAAGCCAAAGAAAATCTCTCCCTTCTAATGCTTCCTCCCTACTTTGAGATTGTGTTTTGAGTAACAATTATCTCTCTGTCTCTCTGTCTCTCGATCTTTGTTTTGTTTTCACAACAGGGTTTCTCTGTACAGCTCTGGCTGTTTTGGAACTTACTTTGTCAACCAGGCTGGCCTTGAACTCACAGAGATCCACCTGCCTCTGCCTCCTGAGTGCTGGGATTAAGGTATGTGCCACCACACAGGGCTATCCCTAAACTCAAATTAAGATGGTTTGCCTTGATTCAGTGAATAACTAAACCTAAAGCTGAAAAACTTTTTTCTCTCTCCCTGATTTTCCAGTGACATCAAACCATCCCCGAGAGAAAGAACAGACGCCTCCAGGTTGCAGGAGAAAGAAGGCTGCGTTGCATGGCCAGTGGATCCATGCCTGGTACATGCCAAGTAAACAGGGAGAGTAATCTAAAACACTTGGCTTCATCTCCAGATGTTGTCAAAACAACTTCTTTAAGAACGTTATTAATTTCAGATTGCTGCACTTAGAAACTTATTTCCCCGGAGAGCTACCATCCTGCATTCCATGTGAAATACTCTTTATGTGACTTGCTGACGCATCCACCCTAGGAGAGAAAGGAGGCATTATGGAGAAATGGGAGTGGAGCTCTGTCTGCATTGTTTTCCTCCTCGAACAAACTTAGATAAAAATCTCTGGAATAGATGTGGTTCTCTGTCTTCCGTATGCACAGGATGCTTGGCCTAGGCAGAACTCAGCTCCCCAATCAAGTGTCTGTTTGTTAGCTGCCATGTGGGTGCTGGGAATCGAACCCGGGTCCTCTGGAAGAGCAGAGGGTGCTCTTAACCGCTGAGCCATCTCTCCAGCCCCTCAAGTGTCTGTTTGTTCAAAGCCTCTCTGGCCTAGCCTCTCCTCTGAGGTGTTAGATGAGAGGCTAGAGAGACTGCTGTAGCTAGTCTTACAGGGCTCCTACCGAGCCATACAGCATTATTTCTCATGGCTGGGTGCTTTCTTTTAGTCACGCTGCCACACCATGTGTTTTTTTAAGGGCAAGGGTAATTTCGTCATATTTAAAAAAAAAAAAAGTGACCAGTATTATTTTAGAGCAATTCCTGGGTCTGGGAAGCTAACATACATCATCTTTCTAATCTTCACAATGCACTCAGCAGATGATGAGATTCAAGAAATTCATGGCACTTGTTCAGCTAGGGATAGATAGGGCCAAAGTGAAGATTCAGGTCTCCCTGGTTTAAAAACATGAGCCTTGCTCGATGCATACAAAGAAATATAGGACATTGAAGGGCCAAGCTTTGGGCCTTCACAGTGAAATAGAGTAGATAGTAAGCGCTCTCTCTCTCTCTCTCTCTCTCTCTCTCTCTCTCTCTCTCTCTCTCTCTCTCTCTCTCAATTTCCAGCACAGGGTTTCTCTGTGTATGCCGTGCTGTCCTAGAACTTGCTTCATAGACCAGGCTGTCCTTGGGGATTCACCTGCCTTTGCCTCCTGAGTGCTGGGATTAAAATGTGTACCATCATGCCCTGTTTAGTGAGCACACATTTAAAATTATTTTTAATGTAAAAATTCCAAGTTGAAGCTAAGGCTCAATAACAGAGTGTTTGTGTAGCATTAGCAAGGGCTTAATACTTAGGAGCACACACACACATAGTACTACTTCATCACAGTTCCGCTGAGCTGAGGAATAGTGAAGAAAATTATGTGACCAGGTGAGATAATTAAGTAAGGGCTGGAGAGAAAGAGGGTTTTTTTTTTCTTTGTTAAAAAAGATTTATTTATTTATTATGTATACAGAAGAGAGCACCAGATGTCATCATAGATGGTTGTGAGCCACCATGTAGCTGCTGGGAACCGAACCCAGGACCTCCAGAAGAACAGTCAGAGCTCTCAACCTCTGAGCCATCTCTCCAGCTCGGGAAAGAGTTTTTAATGAGAAGCTTTGGTATGATGAGAAAGGGGAGAGCATATACCAAGTCATGAGCATGCTTGTTTAGTTTAACACAGAACTTAGTGACCCTAGATATAAAGGGACAAGTAGTAAAATACTTCTGTGGACCATAAACTGACTATCACAGATATTCTGTCACCACTGGATCACAAACACAGCCAAAAAAATTGGCCTGGCTGTGTTTATGGTTTGAATGTTGCCCCAAAGTCATAACCAGTGCAGCTGTTTGGATACAGGCATGCTGGCATATGCCTATGGTCCCAGAACTTGAAGAGCTGAAGCAGAGGATCACCACTCCCAAGACAAAGCAACATAACAAAAGCCTGTCTCAAAAACCAAACAAAAGGTTAGAAATGTTACAAATACAGCATAGGTTTAGCATAGTGTCAACTAGGCTAGAGGTCTGGTTGATTACATAGTTGATAATGACCCTAAGATTAATGAAGTAAGAGAAAATACCAAGACCAATGGAAAAATTTCCTCCATGGGTGATCACTAGTATTCAATTACAAATACAAAAAAAAAAAAAAGGGAGAGTATTTTAAAATGCCAGAACTAGTCTTTTATCTTAAACAAAGTATATGTTTTAGATTCGTCTATTTTGTGTTTATGAGTGTTTTGCTCACATGTATGTCTGTGCATTACATGTATACCTGGTGTCCAGGAAGATCAGGAGAGTGCATCAACTCCCCTAGAACTAGAGACACAGACTATGGCTGTGAGCCAACATGTAGTTTCTAGAAATCTAATCCAGGCTCTCTGCAAGAACAATTGCAAACAGAGTGTGGTGGTGATCCTTTTATCTCGGCACTTGGGAAGCAGAGGTGGGCGGCAGGTGGATTTTTGTGAGTTCAAGACCATCCTGGTCTACAAAGTGAGTTCTAGGACAGCCAGGGATGGAATTATCTGGAAAAAACAGAAACAAAACAACAAATCAAGTGATCTTAACCATTGAACCATCTCTCCAGCCCCACAAATCTGGATATTTCTTCATCCTAGGAATGATACCACAATTGGACCATACGAGTTGCCACATTTGATTGTACAAATGTGCATTGTCAGTCTATACGGTGATAAATTGTGTTTTTAATAAAGTTTGTCTGAAAATCAGAGCACAGAACTAAGCCAAAATTTTGCCAGGGTGGTCAGGGAGTGGTGTCTGTAAGTATTCCTGGCACTCAAACGTGGTTGAACCAACATGGCTCTGGTGGGATGCACCTCATAGGGAGGCACGCCCTAAATGTGACTATGTAAACCCGTGCACACCCCTTCTCTTAAAAAGAGATGCCACGTTTTGGTCTCTCTCTTATCTCCTTCTGTCTTGCTTTTATTTCTGTACCCGCTTGGGAACTCTCTTAAATAAACCCTTGGTAGTGTGACCTTGGTAGTTCGAGATTGTGTGTGTGACTCTTTTCACGTGACGCCAACACCTTTAATCCCAGCACTCAGGAGGCAGAGGTCTGTCTAGATCTCTGTGAGTTCAAGGCAGAGCTGTGGTGGCACACATCTTCAATCCCCAGCACTAGGAGAGTTGAATCCGGAAGTGAGATAGCTGGGCAGAGAAAGAAAGAAAGAGAAGAGACAACTTCAGCCCAGATGTTCTTCCCTTCAGCTGAGGACTGAGAGATGTGTTACTTTTGTCCAACTCTGTAAAGCAGTATTGATTTGCCTGTCTGAAACACCTGATGGTCTAATAAAGAGCTGAATGGCCAATATAGCTAGGCAGGAGAGAGAAATAGGCAGGGCTGGCAGGCAGAGAGAATAGATAGAAGAGAAGAGGGAGGGGGGAGAAATGAAGAGAGGATACTAGGGGTCAGCCAGACACAGACACAGGGTAAGAAGTAAAGAAAGATCTATAGAACAAGAGAAAAGGAAGAGCCCAGAAGCAGAAGGTAGATGGGATAATTTAAGAAAAGCTGGCTAAAAATAAGTCAAGCTAAAACTAGACATTCATTAAAAAAAAATAAGTATCTGTGTATTTATTTTGGAACTGGGTGATGGGCCCCTAAAGAGTGAAGAGTTAAAAACAATTCTCTCAATACTCTCTCTCTCTCTCAATCTCTCTCTCTGTATGTGTACATACAAATTTGAACTTGCCCCTGTGCACATGGAGGCCAGAGGTTGTCTTTTTCCACCTTTTTTTTTGAGACCGAATCTTTCAATGAACCTAAAGCTTGCCATTTTGGCTAGATTGGCTGGCCAGCAAGCCACAGGGATCCACCTGTCTCCACCTACCATCCTTGCTTGTGCTAGGGTTACAGATGCCACCTCCATTGCCCAGCCTTTTCATAGGTACTGGGATCTAAATTCAGATCTTCATGCTTACACTGCAGGCATCTTACCAGAAGAACAATGTTCCCAGCCCCAAATAACGAATCTTTAAGAGAGGACTGTGTGGTGATCAGGCTGTGCCCTGCCCAAAGATATTCTATATTGTATAAAACAGTGATATTTTTTCCAAACTCTGACTTGCCCTGAGAGATTCCATTTTACAAGCAGCATTTGACTCTGTTTTGAGGGTGTGGGATGACTGCACCTGAATGGACATGTGAACAGCACCATCTGTCTGGCACTGCCCATATGGCAGAGACCAATAAATGACTTATTCCTGGAGTAGAATTATGATTGGAGCAAAAGGGGTCAGCAAGATGACTCAGCAAGTAAAAGCACTTGCTGCCAACCCTGAGGACCTGGGTTAGATTCCTGGGATCAACATGGTAGAAGAAGAGAACCAATTCCTGCAAGTTTGCTGCTGACCCATAATCTTATATGGGCAAGTATATCGGCACATGTACAAGTGCACACACATGTGCATATACACATACACAATAAATAAGATGTAATGAAAATTTTTAAACATATTGTAATAAAAATATCTGTGTTCATGTTACTCAGGGCTATTGAAGAAAGTATGACTACCTGGCACATTACTGCCATTGAAACCACCATACCTTGTTAATTTATTGTTAATCAATAAATTCTGAATTTGTATAAAGGCACAAATATGTTCTTCTGTGCTTCTGACATATGGTGCTCACCATTATTTTGGACTGATTATATCATGAAATAGCAGACATGAGCCGCCATGAAAGCAGAAGTGACTCTTTTGTAAGGGGAAATCACATTTATAGATGAAGAGATCTGGCTGTGTTTTGCTCTAAATTACTCCTCATTGCAGAGATCAGAAGCTCCCAGACTAGGCCTCATCCTTACTGACTCCATCTTTAAAAGCAGTGCATGGAGGGAAGCAGAATGACTCTGCTGCTAGTTTGTGGTGTGAACAATCATCATCTGCCCATACAAACCATGACACGTAGACTGATACTTACCAATGAAACATCCGCCTATGAAACTCACCCATTTAAATCAGACACACATGGGCACAACAAGAAACATGTCAGAAGAAGCAGGCCTGTGAGCTCATCTACAGACCAACAAATAATGGAGCAGCCTCATGTGTGTCATACAAAAGGCAAAATGCCTAGCACAGTAAGGTACACTGCCTCCCCACAGATGTGCTATTTGGTGCATGTATCATGGGAGTCACAGATCACAAACTCCCAATCTAGACTCTGGGGTTTCAGCTGAGCCTATCATTGTCCACTGGCCCATTTAACATAAACTCATTGTGCTTTGACAGTCCTTCCCCTGAAGACTATGTGAATGGATTCATTATGTTGATGGCTAACCTCATGCAATAACTCCCCCTTTACATCTACATCGGCTCTCTGCTACCTTCAGTGAGGCCCCTTTGGACCCTGCAGCCACTTTAACCCCTTCTTGACCATTCTGTAATCCACATATCGTGGTGTAACATGCAACGTAGGAACTGAGAGCTAGTACTCAAATCACGACAAACAGAACAAAAGAACCCATGTTTGCCAGTGGTCACAAGTGACAGGTGACATTAAAGATAGAGATTAAAGACAAAACAAATTGGCATAGTTTGTGAATGTATTGTTTTCAATAAATCCTGACACCATGGAAACACACAAGCATATCCTCTACATGATTGAGACAGCTTCCTTGAGACAAAATGAAATCTCTATTTGTACATATGTTTTCATTCCCTGCCAGGAAAAATAGTCCTAAATCTCAAAAGACTCTTTATCAATGAAAGCTCCAATTTAAATATATAATAATCCTGTGTTCATTTTTCCTGATTGCTCTCCTAATTTACCTTCTATCTTAGTCCCTGTTCTGTTGCTATGAGGAGACACCATGACCAAGGCAACTTTTAAAAGAAAGCATCTAATTGAGGGCTTGCTTACAGTTTCAAAAGTTTAGCTCAGTTTGATCATGGTGGGAAGCATGGCAGCACACAGTAAGACATGGCGTTGGAAAAGGAGCTGAAAGCTCTGTATCCTGATCCACAGACAGAGAAAGAGAGAAAAGAAAGAGAGAGCTGGCCTGGCATGGGCTTTTGAAACCTCAAAGCCCACCTCCAGAGATGCATCTCCTCAACAAGGCTACAGCTATTCCAACAAAGCCACACCTCCTAATCCTTCCCAAACAGTTCTACTAACCAGGGACCAAGTATTCAAACACATAAGCCTATGGCAGACATTCTCATGCAGACCTCCTCATCTGCTAAACTACTATCTAGTCTGCTTCTTGAAGTATGGTTTAGCTGAGAGTGTTAATTCAAACTGAGCTCCAGGCCGTCTCTATGAAAATTCATCATTTCCTGGGGATCTCCCATGTGTGTAGACATGTGCGTGTTAGTCACCTTTCGCTTGTTCTGTCCTTTAATCTGTCTTTTACTTTAGGAGTTTCAGCCAAGTCCTTGGAAAATATGGAGTAAATTATTTCCGGTTTCCTACAAGCTGCTGTGAGTGACCAAGAAGTAAGGGAGAACACACTGTCCGGGGCTGGAGGAAGTCAAGGCTGATTCCTATCTTTGGATACAATGTTGCAAGCAGCTGAATTTCAAGTACCTTGAAAAAGGAAGAAGAGCAAAGAAGATGCTTGGCTCTTCCAAGCCCCCAGGCTGACTGAGAAAGTCAAACAATGTCTCCTTATGCTTCCCAGGAGGGTAGTTTGCTTGCTGTGTTTAGGGAGTTATCACAAGAAACACAATTACACGAGGGAGATTACTAAAGCGTGGAGCTCTTGTGTTCCCTGAGATGTGTCAGGGGAGAAGTGGTATGTGCTCGTTATGACAGAAGAGGAGCCACCTGCCAGGCTCCTGCTGGAAGGAGCCCATGTTGGTTACAGTTGGACGGCAGCTTGAGGCCATGCAGGTTGGTTGCTACCGACATCCTTAAGATGATGCCAGGGCTACAAATAATACCTTGGTTTTTAAAATAAGATTGAAGTTCTGGGTAAATAACTCAGGACTTCTTTTTTAACATTACCCATGAGGAAGCAACATCTTCAATAGCTAAAGCCCAGGGACAGAAACAAAAATAGGCTCCTTCCATTTCTCCCTGGGAGTGGCAACAAGTAATAGACAGAGCTGTGCTATTATTTGGCCCTTAAATGGTCTCCAGACACCCATGTGGTAAAGGTTTGTCATGGAATGTATTACAAACTAGTGGAACTGGGGCTGAGAGATGGCTCAGTGGTTGGGATCACTGACTGTTCTTCCAGGGGACCTCAGTTCAATTCCCAGCATCCACATGGCAGCTAACAATTGTCTGTAATTCCAAGATCTGACACCCGGGGCTGGAGAGATGGCTCAACAGTTAAGAGCACTTGGCTGTTCTTCCAGAAGTCCTGAGTTCAATTCCCAGCACCACATGGTGTTTCCCAACCATCTAGAATGAGATCTGGTGCCCTCTTCTGGCATACAGGCATACATGGAGGCTTAATATTATATACATAATAAATTAAAAAAAAAAAACTCCCAAGATCTGACACCCTTACACAGTTATACATGCAGGCAAAACACCAATTCACATATACTAAATAAATAAATAAATAAATAGGGGCTGGAGAGATGGCTCAGCGGTTAAGAGCACCGTCTGCTCTTCCAGAGGACCCGGGTTCGATTCCCAGCACCCACATGGCAGCTAACAACTGTCTGTAGTTCCAGTTCCAGGCAAACACCAAGGCAAATAAATAAATAAAATAAAGTTTAAAAAATAAATAAATAAATAAATAAATAAATAAGTAAATAAATAGTTTTTTTTAAAAAAAACTCACAAACTTGTGGAACCTTTCAAGGTAGAGGAAAAAAAGTTAATTAACCAAATTTTAAAAAGTCAGGCACCTGAAGCAGCACACACCTTTAATACCAGCACTCAAGAGGCAGAGGCAGGCAGATCTCTGAGTTCAAGGTCATCTTGGTCTACAGAGCAAGTTCTAGGACCACCAAGAGCTACACAAAGAAACTTTGTCTCAGGGCGGAAAAAGTTATAATGGAAATTATTAGGTCACTGCGATGTGTCCTCAACATGAATTGTGGAATAATTGTTTCTTCCTGTTTCTCATCTTGACTCCCAGCCACGAGGTAAGGAGAATCATCGTGTGCACCCAGTATGGTGTGCTGCCTTGCCACATACTTGGAGGCAGAAGAGCTAAGCAGCCATAGGCTAGCCCACTAAAGCTGTAAGCCAAAATCAACATTTTCTTCTCCTACGTTGACTATCTCAGCTATCTATTATCATAGGGAAAGCCAGCTTACATGAGCACAGGGTAGCATAGCCTCCTGGAAATGAGGCAGTTCTAGAGTCAATTGTAATGGGACAAGTCATCAATCCTCCATATTCATAACCAGCTGGTATGATGGACACGCACTCAGAGGCTGAGTTAAGGCTATATTATTGGCTCTTGAAATACTAGCCCATCTCTGATGTTGAGTCTCCCTGGAGCCAGTGTTAACCCACTAGCAACAGGGTCAGAAGCCTGGCTTCCAGCTCCTTCAGAACATATTCCCTCCCAGCAAACAGCCTATTATACGAAGCTTTCAGACACAGTGCTTATCGTTCAATGCTTTACCAAAGGTGTCTCTGATGCCACTGGCCCCGAGAACTCTGCTTTACTGCACCTGCATACAAGATTTACTTAATGTCAGGAACTATGCTGGGCAATGGACACATCTTTTCTGCCATTCACAGTAAACACCAAGAACAGGGTCTGTTTCTAGCTCATTCTGTGAATGAGAAAATAGGAAGTATAGAAATTAATTGTGTGGAGTGGTGTGTGTGTGCGCGCACACTAGAAAATTAAGACCATTACATATAAGTGATAGTACAGACCTATAATCCTATCGCTTAGAAGGAAAAGGAGGACTCGGCCCATAAAGGACTTTAGAAGTGATTTAATTATTTAGTTTGAGCTTTTATTTCTTACAGAAGAGAAACCTGAGCGAGCGACCAGGTCTCATGCCCATGATCGTACGTACAGTCAGGAAGTGGCTCTAAGTCAATAGACATCACTGACGCTTCCTGTTCTGAGTCTTGAGAGCTTTTCATGATCTGAAGATACATACCATCCTCGGGTATCCTGGTACAATCAAGTATGACTTTAAAGTTCTTGTAAAAGGTGTGTTTTGTCTGCCTCAGACTGGTGAGAGCAGATACCGTCTTCACTGGCTCAGGATACCTGCCAGGCACTTCGTTACCTTTGCAGTTCTCTCTGGACTTCAGAGAACACATCTGAATAGATTTGTCAACAGCTCTCCCACAAGAGGCTAGGAACATCAAAATGTCACTCCTTTCTCCTTTCAGAAACACAGCTCTCCATACCTGCCTGGGGACTGTGCATGGATCTTCTCTTCTTGCCTGCAGAGAGAGAGGACTTCCTTCTTGGGTAGAGAAGAGTGTCTCTTGCCAGGCAAGAAAGCCCTTTCCTAGGAACCTGAACAAAAACTGCTTTCTCTAAAGCCGGATGACATTCAGGAGGACAAGTGGGTCTCTTGATGCCTTTACATCCTGAACATGAACTAAATGAAACAATGTATAAAATCCCCAGAATGATTACACACCTCTCTGGGCCATTTCCTGCCTCTTCAAAATGATATCAAGCAGGCTGGGGATGTGGTTCAGCAGGAGGGTACTTGCTATGAGGCCCTATGTTCAATCCCCAACACCTTCACACACACACACACACACACACACACGCTCCCAATGAGTGGGAGATGGTACTAGTAATACCATTAGTGACATAGATTTTTCCAGACACAAAACCCAGGGAGTTTCCCTGGCCTAGCTCTCTTTGTATGTAACTCTTTGTATGCTGAGCTTTTAAGGCCACTGCCAGCTCAGATGGACTTTGAAGCAAGCCGTGGTACTTCTAAGAACTGGGGAGACAGGGAAAGAACTACATTTACTGTGGGAGGATCCTGCATCCTGCAAGCCTGGTCTTGACCTGAAGACTTGCCTATTGGCTTCTCGCCAAAGCCGTGAAGCAGCTAAACTCCAAACATTTCTTATCTCAGAGACGTTTTCAGTCATCTTAAAATTGCATTCATGTGTTCAATCATTCAATAGACATTTTACACCATAGGCAGCTTTCTGTGTTTAACGCCTTCATTTTAAGGGCCAGGTGTACAGGTCAGTGGTAGAACATGTACATAGCAATTACACGTGGATCATTCTCCAGTATCCCTCTATCATAATACTATACATATATATATATAAAACATATATATATATATATATATATATATATATATATATATATAGAGAGAGAGAGAGAGAGAGAGAGAGTACAGTGCTCTTTGGAAAATGGTGCTTTTCAAAAGCAAAATGGTTCCCGGGAACAGAAAATATCCCCAAGGGGACATGCGATTTGATTGGGAATGGAGACAATGGCAGTGCGTGAATGGTAGAATAGACATATCTGCTTTGTGTTTGCTTCTGCCTTTATACATGGTGTGGTGGCATAGACTTATCCTGGGGAAATAAGCATCATTAGAGCATCGTACATACCTCTAAACAGAACAGGATCTGTACTACTTGCTTCCTTGGCAAAAACAAGCAAATGAACAAGCAAAAATACAAGGTGTAGATGAGACAATGCCTGCATTTTCAAGACTTATGCAGTACCCATAGTCACAGGAAGTGGTGCTTTCTAAACCACACAGGGAGTGGATGCAATTCTCCTTTCAACCAGAACAGATAACAGGAATCCATCTCAGCACTCCGGTCAAGGTCAGAGGCAGCTGGAGGCCTCCCCATCACTATGTCTGTTCCATTCTGCCAGGAGACTGGAGGTGGCAGATAAAATGTAGCCAACCAGGTAACTAACCTCTTTCCATCTGTGGGTTTTTGATAGAGTTCTACTGAATTTCAAATAAGGATGCTGAGGTGGCTGTGAATGAAGCCACAGAGGAGGGCAGTTCTAGCCCCTGACGAACTGGTCACACTGGGGTGGAGTGGGTAAACAGAGGCCAGAGACTTGCTGTAGAGAAAGCAGCCCACTCACAGTAGATGTTCTTCAAAAGCCTTGTTTTTTTCTCTTCCATTAAAAAGGCATTTCTCTCTCTTCCACTTTTTTTTTTTTTTTGTACAGTCCGGGTCTTTATTTCTTTCATACACTATGGAATGGGCTCCAGCAGCTCAGGCTCCTTCCCGTTAGTCCTCACAAAGTGAACTTCTCTAGGTGGGGCAGGCTTACACTTCAGCTGAACCCAGGTGCCCTTCTCCTTGGCTTCCTTTTTCTTCTGGTCATTCTCCTTCACCCGATTCAGGAAGCTGTCCCTGCTCTTAGAGTGCTTGATGTGCTGGATCCGCACATTGATTCTCTTGGCGAGAATCTTGCCCTTAACTACTTGTTTACTATGATGCCCACAGCATGCTGGGTGACATTGTAGACTCTTCCAGTTTTGCCATGATAACACTTATGAGGCATTCCTTTTTGAACAGTGCCCATTCCCTTGATGTCTACAATATCACCCTTCTTAGAGATTCGCATGTAAGTGCCCAAAGGAACAACTCCATGTTTCCTTAAAGGCCTGGAGAACATATAGCGAGTGCCGCGCCTCTTTCCCTTGGTGTTTGTCATTTTGTCGAGTTACTGAAAGATGGCTGCTGCAGCCAAAAGGAAGTGGGCGGGCTCTCTTCCACTTTTTTAATGTACTTTTTATGCAAGGTTTAGAGCCATTACAGACAGTTATTCATGTAAAAAGTAGCTAACTAAAGAGTAAACAGATTCTAGTTTGGATCTCAGTCCAAACCTTGGGTTGTGGTGCAGTGTCTGTAACACTGAAGGCCCACTGTGGGAAACCTGTTAGTTCTTAACCAAAAGAACAGAATCTATATCTCGGTGAAGATGTGTCATTGTCTCTTCCCCTGATGGTTAAATTCAGTCCAGTAGGTTAATGGCCTGTCTTTAGGGTACATTCACCTAATACCAGCTAAAGGGGTGGAAGTAATAGTTATTCTTTTAAAAACTTTATCTTTTATTTTTTGAGATTATAATATAATTACATCATTTTCCCCTTCCCTTTCCTTCCTCTAAAGCCTCCCCCATACTTCTTTCTGTCTTTCAAATCCACCCCACACAGTTTAAGAAATCATCCTTTGGGGCTGGAGAGATGGCTCAGTGGTTAAGAGCACCCTCTGCTCTTCCAGAGGACCCGGGTTGGATTCCCAGCACCCACATGGCAGCTAACAACTGTCTGTAGTTCCAGTTCCAGGCAAAACACCAAGGCAAATAAATAAATAAAGTTTAAAAAAAATCATCCTTTATTTCCCCCCACCTTCTCTAAAAGATGGTCTCATATAGCCCAGGCTGGCCTCAAACTCTTGATGTGAACAAGGATGACCCTGACTCTCTGATCCTTCTTGCCTCCACCTCTCAGCTTCAGGATTACTATTTATACCACCACATCCTGTGGCGAGCCGCTTCTGGCCTGCAGAACGACGAGTCACCACACCGCACGATTCTTCTCGGATCACACTTTATTGGAGTACAGCTCAGTTGTGAAATGGTGGAAAGAAGACCCTGAGCCTGAGATTCAGCCTGCTTATATAGGGAAGCCTGGCGCGTGATTGGTGCCCATCAAATGCCTCATTAACATATGGCTGGTGATTGGTTCAAAGTGATACTCATTAGCATATGGCTGGTGATTGGCCCAAAATAATGGCTCATTAACATATTTGAGGATCACATTGGATAGGTCCTTTCTCAATGCCTAATTAGCATAAGCACATCGGATTGGTCACTACTCGATGCCTAATTAGCATAAGCGGCAATAGAATGTTCCAGCAAGTTGTGCAAAGGCAAACCGCGCCCTACAACATCCTGTTTGTGCAGTGCTGGGGATGCAGCCCAGGCTTTCTGTGTGGGCATTGTCCTTGGTCTCCCTGAGGGTGACTGGTTCTTACATGGAAATACGATTCATGCAGACAAAGGAATGGGAGAGAACATCTACTTATTGGGAAAATATCTTTTTTAAAAAAAATTTTATTATTTATTTATTTATTTATTTGCCTTGGTGTTTGCCTGGAACTGGAACTACAGACAGTTGTTAGCTGCCATGTCGGTGCTGGGAATTGAACCAGGGTCCTCTGGAAGAGCAGACGGTGCTCTTAATCGCTGAGCCATCTCTCCAGCCTCGGGAAAACATCTTAACACCTCATTTTATTGCAGTTGGTTTTCCCCAGACAGGGTCTCACATAGTCTAAACTGGCCTCCCACTCATCCTTCCACATCTAAGGCTGGCCTTCAACTTCTGATTCTCCTGATTTTATTTTCCAAATGCTGTATGGATCACCATGCCCAGAACCTTGTACATGCTAGGCAAGTGTTCCTCTGCCCCTCCCTTACTAGGTTCCCTGGCTACATTACAAATTAAATAGATATAAGGCATATTAACAGGCAACTTTAAAACATCTTAATGACCTGCATACACATAAAAGTCCCCATAAACATGGCACTCCAGAAAGATCAGTGCATTAAAGCTATAGAGCATCCTGACCAACAGAGAAGACTTCCCTATATTTATCTCCCTTTCCAAGGGGAAAGATGTAGAGCCTGTTCTTATATCCAGAAAGCTGAAATCTGGAGGTGACTAATGGCCTAGTGATCTATTGGGCCAGACCATATCAAGCTCAACAACCGGTAACAGAGGTGGCTAACGGCCCAAATGTCCTCTACACTATAAGATGAATGCCAGATTCTTCCCTAGGCCCTTAAGCTAGTACAGGTAGCCTAACTCTAGAAACCATTTTCTTGGAAGAAATGACATGTACCCCAAGTCAAGTTTTGATGTAATTACATTTCCTTGTACACAGAGGATTGCATTACACCAGAAAACCTTTTTTCCAAATTGTCCTGTGTTTAAATGTTCTGGGAATAAACCACCTGATTTAAGACTCCCCAAGGTCTTGATGCAGATTGACAACACCATCTGAACCAAGTGCTCACTCTCATCTCTTTGCGGTTTGCCTCCCTGACCAGGCTGGCCTCAAACTCAGAGATCTATCTGCTTCTTCTTCGCAAGTGCTGGGATTAAAGATGTACACCACCACTACCTTGCAATTTTATTTATTTTTAATTTTTTTTAATTCACTGTGTGTGCACATGTGTGAGGGCACACACGTGCACCATGACACTCCTGTGGAGGTCAGAAGACAACCTCAGGGAATCAGTTCTTTCCTCCCCCAATGTGGGCCCTGGCGGCTGGATTCCGACTGTCAGCCTTGGCAGCAGGTACTTTTACCCCCTGAATCTTCTTTCCAACAAAGGCTCAATTTTTAAACTGTCATAAACGTTTATTATGCTTGCTGATGCATCCTGCTATTAACAGGATCACCACAGATGAGATTTACTAAGGCCAAAGAAGTGAAGCACAGACAGACAAGATTTTAACGGGCCTGACTTCCCCCTGAAGTCATAAGTCCATCCATGTCTTGTTTGTAGTGGGGCGGTGGGTACATCAGAAATGTACGGTACTTGTTAAATAAAAGAACGAGAGGGCTGGAGAGATGGCTCATCAGTTAAGAGCACTGACTGTTCTTCCGGAGGACCTGAGTTTGATTCCCAGCATCCACATGGCAGCTAATTGTAATTCCAAGATCTGACACCCTTTCACAGTTATACATGCAGGCAAAACACCAATTCACATAAAATAATAAAAATAATTTTAAAAAGGAATGAGAGAAGATACATGTACAGTGAGATTTTTCTAGCTCTTGTCTGCCCTCAGCCCCCAGTCCCACTCGCTTCTAAAGCACATGATGGGTAATGGGTTGTAGCAGTAGAACCGCCATCTGAAAGGGTAGTGCCAGTCTCTGTGATCTATTGACACTTAGGCTGTTTCTGCTTTGAGGTTGTAGCCTGATGGAACATTTTCGATCACCGCCTTGTCCCAGAACAGATAGGACTGCATGATATTTCCCAGCACTCACTATTAATTTCATGCACTGTTAGGTTTCCATTCCTTCCCATTTCCATTAGACACTGTGTCCCCCACTGGGGAACACAGTGCACTCTGATGGCATGCTTAGGTGGAGGAGGCCATAAGTGACTCCAGAGAGAGCCCATCCTTCAGCAACTTCCATCCACAGTAATCTTGCTCGTTCTCCAGATGAGGGAAATCCACTCACTCTGGTATCCACTGTCACCCATGGCATTATGGATGCATTCACCAGCCACCACTAAGCACAAGATGGCCACTGTGTTCTTGATGTAGCATTTTAGGTAGCAGCCGGTGAAATTTCATGTCACTGCTTGGCAATCTTAAAAGATTTATCACAAACATTATGAAAGAAAAGATGGTCTCTCCCCAGACTGGATTCAGTTACATTGTGGCTTGTATCCTTTCTATCATATGGAACCTCAAAAAATATAGCACTATTTTCTCCTAATATCAAAAGTCTGCAAGGTCAGAGGAACCCTTGTTTGTCCAAAGAGAAGAAAAATCTCTACAAAGATACCTTTTAAAAATAAAATTTGGGGGAGGGCTGGAGAGATGGCTCGGTGGTTGGGAGCAGTGACTGTTCTTCCAGAGGACCGGGGTTCAATTCCCAGCACCCACATGGCAGCTCACAACTGTCTAGTTCCAGTTCCCAGTTCCAGGCAAACACCAAGGCAAATAGATTAAAGTTTAAAATAAAATAAAATAAAATTTGGTTTAGGAGATGGCTCAATGGGTAAATAAAACTTTCTGAGTAAGGGTGAGGCTCCCTAGCACCCACATACATGGCAGGTGGGTGTGGCAGGCCACCTGCAATCTCTACATGTGGGAGGGGAAACAGGAGACTCTAGGATCAGGCTGGATAGCTAGATCTGGATTCAAGTACAAGACCCACCAGATGGTAGTGGTGCCACCCCTTAATCCCAGCAGATGGGATGCTGAGGCAGATGAATCTTTGAGTTCAAGGTCAGAGCCTGGTCTACAGACTGAGTTCTAGGACAGCTAAGGCTTTTCAGAGAAACCCTATCTAAAAAAAAAAAAAAAAAAAAAAAAGTTCAGGACCCTAACTCAATACAAAAGCAAAAGGTAGACAGATCTAAGAAGATAGTCAATGTCAACCTGGGGTTTATACATATTCACATTTGTATATGTACATGTGCACACATATGTGCACCTACATACAGTAAATATAAACACACACACAAATAAAATCTGTCAGGTATAGTGGGCAATGGTTATACTTTCAGATTCAGGAAGCTGAAGACTGACTACAGGATGATATCCTGCCTTTAAAACAAACTAACTAAATAAATGAGTAAAGTTTAAGTGCAGGGGTTTATCTCAATGGCAGAATGTGTGCTTAGTATGCACTAGGACTTTCATTTAATATCCAATACAAAAAGTTAAAAAGCAATATTTAGGGCCAGGTAGTGGTGGCACATGCCTTTAATCCTAGCTCTGGGGAGGCAGAGGCAAGCAGATCTCTGTGAGTTTGATTGAGGCCAGCCTGGACTACAGAGTGAGTTCCAGGACAGCCAGGAGTTCACAGAGAAACCCTATCTTGAAAAACCAAAATACTAATATTAATATACTTGTTATGCCTGCATGTAAGAATTTCCATGCTTGCCACCAGGGAGGCTGGACACGCTGTAAAGCATGAGGATTTTATTGTTACATACAGGTTGCATACAGGTTCCCACAAACCTGGGTCAAAAGCCTAATTCTGCTGCAGTGGAAAGGCTAAGGACTCAGAACCCCAATGGGCAAGGGTCTTTAAAAGCAAGATGCAACACACCTTGGCATTCCAGTGCCGATTGGTGAGAATCCAGCTTTTGAATCCATTGACTGTTGCAATGGAATACCTGGGCCCTGCTCCTAGGTATCAACATGCAAATGAATCCAGGTCCTTACAGTACTAATAATAAATAGTGCTTTTGAAGCATAAAGAGAATGAACCATTAAATGGTACACATTCTCACTGTTCTTGTCCTTATCAGTGTTAGATAACAATTACATTAGATAATTAGTACTAGATAACTAATTACATTAGATAACTAGTACTAGATAACAATTACATCAGATAACTAGTACTGGATAACTAATTACATTAGATAAGTAGTACTAGATAACAATTACATTAGATAACTAGTACTGGATAACTAATTGCACTAGATACTAGTACTAGATAACAATTACATTAGATAACTAGTACTAGATAACTAATTACATTCATGATAATGAGAAGTTAGAAGTGTTAAGCTTGCTGGGTATGTTGACACACACTTTAATCCTAACACTCAAGAGGCAAAAGTAAGTAGACCTCTGAGTTGGAAGCCAGCCTGGTCTACAGAGCAAGTTCCAGGGCTACACAGAAAAGCCCTGTTTCAAAAAAGAAGAGGAAGGAAGAGGAGGAGGAGGAGGAAGAGAAGGAAAAAGAGGAGTAATTCAACTTGAGAGTTTAGAGAGGCCAGGCAGCTTTAGTCTCTGCACTTTCTAATTGAATCACTTAAGTATTCACAGTTTTTATAGGTTCTTCTGGAAAATTCAAGTGCGCTAAGTGAAAAACACAGGAGGCCAGTGTTTTGGATGGGCTTCTGAGCTAGATCCCAACAGGCTGAAAATCAAAATGGAGTCCCCTATCGTGAACCTTCACATCATGAAGTCAAAACTGAGTTATTGAACCTTTTAGAAAACAGAGGAAATGAGAGGGCAGTGAAACTGCCAAGGCAGGCCACTTTCAACCGGAGGGATGACTGTCACACGCCAAAAGATAACCCCATGTAACCTGAGGTTAGCAGTGGATTATCTCCAGTCTTCTGTCCCTGGTCTCCTTCAGTAGCTGTCATTGCTCTCTGTGGCCTCTTTCTGTCTCCAAAACAGACCTCGGCCACTTGGCTCATTGAAATGCTTCTTTTATTCTTTACAATGAGGTACATTTCCATCTGTAAAATAATAATGACAGCAGAGATGAAAGCAAACTGTTTTTATTTTATCCTTTAATGGATTACATATATCCTTTTAAAACTTTAACCAAAAAGAAGGGGATAAAGAGCCAAGTTTGATAGGAAAAGTTACAAAAAAACCCACAACTGAGAACATAGTTCAATAGTAGAGCACATGATTCAGGACTGAAAGAAAAGAGGAAGTGAAGGGGAGAAGAGGCAGAAGGAAAGGAGGCAGAAGCAGCTCTGTTTCTTTGGTTCTCTGCAGCAGGGTTTTGTCAGTTAACAATTAGCTATCTCCATGTTCCAGGCTCTGGACAAACATCAATATTGTGGCTGGTGGGGTAGTGCAATGGTGGAGTACATGCTTAGCATCGAGAAACTCTTGGTTCAGTCCCCAGCATCTAAACTCAAACTAAACAAAGAGCAACCATCACATTTAAATTTTCACGAGGACTTGAAGGTTGTGTGTTCACTCAGGACTGTATCCAACTGAATCCTGATGACTGTGGTTTACTTTCTGTAAGATTTTGTTGGTCATGAGGCGTCTCATGACCAGATATGGTGCTGCACACCATTAGGGCAAGTGGATCTCTATGTATTCCAACTAGACAGGGTTATGTGGTGACACACTACCTCAAAACATAAAAAAACAACTATTACAACAAAAGAATTTCTACAAATCTCACTGCTAGAGAAAGCCAAGGCTAGCATTTAGGTGAACATATTTTTAAACATCTCTTTATATCACAGAGTATCAGCTAAAAGAAAAACTTGGGCAATTTTATTGTGAATGGCCACCACAGGAGCTGTGATAGATTGTATCTCGAGTCACAAGCAAAAAAAAAAAAAAAAAAAATCCTTCCTTGAGTCACTTCTTGATCAAGAAGAAAAGTAGAAAGTGGACTCAAGTTCTTTGAGTAGCCAGGATCCCTTCTGAATAGGGCAGCATGGAGGGACAAGTTGACATTTATGCTAAGGACCAGGATATCTCACAAGATCCAGGGATGGTCCAGTAGTGGTGATGCATGCCTTTAATCCCAGTACTGGGAGGTAGAGGCAGGTAGATCTCTGTGGATTCAAGGCCAGCCTGGTCTACAGAGCAAGTTCCAGGATAGCCACGGCTATACAGAGAAACAGTATCTTGAAAAGACAAAAAAAATTCAGAGATGAGAATTTAATTGGGCCAAGTATATATTGCAAGCAGAGACGCAAGCATCAGCAGGACTCTCCACCCTTTACTCTGAACCTCCACAGATGTTGTCTTCTTGTCTTTCCCTTTGCAGGTCTGCTTTCTCAGCTGGCCAGAACTCCAAATATCACTTCCTCAAGAACATTCATAGAGTAGCATGCCAAATGGCAGGCTTCAGTCACATGTCCAGCATCTGGCAACTCTGAGACCAGTCTACAAAAGAGTACTCAAGATATGGGTCTCATTTCTCAGCCTCTGGCTATGGATGGGTCAACTCTAGAGGAAATACAATACAAGCCATTTGTATTATTTAAAATATTTGGGTGTAGTTGCATGAATTCAGTTTGTATTAAATGAGACTCAGAGCCAAATATCGGGGGAAGGCTGAAATACCAGAGAGAGGAAGCACCACAGTCAATTCTTACCCAGCTGTCTTTGTAACTTCTTTAGCTTTGTTCTTGGTTGCTTATGCCTCTGCTGGGTTTCTACGAGCCCTTATATACCTTATCCCATCTAGGTTAGGATTAAAGTGTGTACTGCTCTATTTTGTGGCTAGCCTTGAACTCCCAGAAATAGAGGAAGTTCTGTCTCTGGAGTTATGGGATTAAGGGTGTAGGTCACTATTTTTGGCATTTTTTTGTGTTGGATTAAAGATGTGTGCTGTTGAATTTTAGCTGTTTATCTTTGTACTCAAGGATCAAGAATTTTTTGAGCTGTCTGCCTAGGATTTGACTGTGTGCTCTCTCCAATATTCAGGCTTTATTAAGTATGTAATAAATATCCACATTTGGGGTTTGCAGAAATGGCTCAGTGGTAAAGAGTGTTCCAGAGGACTGGAGTTTGGTTCATAGTAGTCACGTCAGGCTGCTCCCAATCATTTGTAACTCTAGTTCCAAAATATCACTACCTTTAGGCACTCCACACTCACACCTACATACTAAAAAAGAAAATCTGTCAAGAAAGTGCAAAGAAGCAGGTAAGATTAATTTTTTTAACAATCTATCATACTAACCCCAGCACATGTAAAGTATTAATGATTTAATGTGCACTCAATTAAAAAGAGGATATTTTATATTTTGGATGTGAAAGGAATAGAGTCTTCTTACACTGCCTAGACTGTCCTCCTGCCTTAGCCTCTCTGGAAACTAGAATTGCAGGCATGCATCATCATGGAGATAAAATGATATTTTACATTCATTACTACACACTTTGTTTAATTTTTGCACTATGTCTCCATTTGGACTAGTCACATCTCAAGTGCTCAGCAGTCACATGTGACAGGGGACTACCACAGCAAACCAACAGATCTAGATTTCTTGGCTGAGATCAGCTTGCTGCTGCTTCCAGCACACATCTGCAAAGCCTGGGTCTGCAGTGCTCCAACACAGCAATTCTCTTTCCTAATTCAGTTGTCATTATTGCTGGGATGCTCTTGGGCTCAGATAATTGTGCAGGATTAATCATCATTGGCTTTCACAGTGCACATAGCAGAGGCACATGGGTTGCCAAGTTACAATTACAGTGTTCTTTCTTTGATGGAGTTGGAGTTGGTGTCTTTGTGTTTCCTTTAGTGCAGAAATGAAATTAGACACACACACACACACACACACACACACACACACACACACACACACGTTTCACAGAAAACCCAGAGCTCCATCAGCAGATTATTCAGGCTTGGAGAGAAGGCCATTAGACTGTTTCTATATAAAAGCCAGAAAGCTTTAGAAAACAGATAAATGTCAGAGCACTGATTGCTCAGCTGTAGTTCAGCTCTGCTTCCCAAATGTAATAAACACATTTCTCTAAAGTGTGTCATATATCTGTATGTATATATATATATATATGTATATTACATATATATGGGTCCAACACTGGGCTCTATTAAAGATCATACACAACACACACACACAGGTATAGTGACACATGCCTATAATCTTAGCATTTGGTAGGCAGAAGAAGGAAGATCAGAGACTTCATCATCACCCTCAGCTGCATATAAGTTGCAGCTTGAGCTCCTGTTAAACCAAAACAGAAGTCACACTGTTGCTAAGGAACCACATCATTATACATTATTATAAAGTCTCCATACCTTACTGGAGTAAGTTTCTGCTTCCTAAGCCTAATGTAGTCCGTAAACCATGTTTTTAACCTACCTTAAACTTGTGACCCCCATGATGCATGCTCACCCCTTTGACTTGCTAAACTCCTGCACCTGTGATCTATGCTTGCCCTTTGCCTTACTAAAATGTGTCTTCCCAGATACCTTCCACCTGATGTATAATTGAACTTATCTGCCCCACAGGCAGCCTAGAGCCCCGAGTCCTCCACTCTTCTGTCCAGACGCTAACAGCCAATTATCCCCAGAGCTATTTTCTATCCACTCTAACCCTTCCCCATAAAAGAGTCCTCTGAGGCCGATGAGCAGCTGCTCCCTGAAATGTTGACTTTAGGAGAGGCAGTTGCTAGCCAGTTCTAAATACAGCTTGCTTTAGTTAGACACTGGTGGAATTAGGATCTCCTCCCGCCCCCCGCCAGGACTAATACTGCATGAAGACTTGTCTCAAAAAAACAAAAACAAAAACAAACAAACAAACAAACAAAAAAACCTAGGGGTTGTGACACGGTTCAGAGAGTGAAGACATTTATTATCCAGCCTGATGCCCTGAAATTGATACCTCCAGGACTCCCACTGGAAGGGGAGAGCTGAGTCCCACACGTGCACATACAAACTGACTCCTTCTGATCCACACGTGCACATACAAACTGAATAAATAAAATTTCAAAAAATTAAAACCCACACCAGTGTATATGTATACATGTACCTCCTCCAAGTGGGATGGCATGAATGTTTACAAGTCAGAACTATCCATTGCACTTTAAGAACCTATAGGTAATGAGCATAATAAAAATAAAAATGCCTTTTAGATATGTAAACACAGTTTGGTCAGGAACCCCACTACACCCAAGGTTGCATCTGATAACCAGAACCCAGTGATATCACTCACTCAAGATATCCAGACAGTCTGTGAGCCCCATGATGCTAACTGGTCTGTATAAAAACAGAGACCAAAAACAATGCTCTACTTTGAACATCTGGAGATATGCTACCTTGATCTTCCCTGTGGCTGGAGAGTCTTCTCCAAGATCCTGATCCTCAAATCAGAGACTTCTGTTTTGAGAATGGGCCTGGCCTTCAGTTCAGATAGAGCACACAGGTGAGAAGCCCTGGGGAGATAGGCTTAGGACGGTAGTTGGGAATTTCTATGTGTGAACCTAGTATGATAACCCTCAGCATAATAAAATATAACTTTTGTTAGACTGTGTATTTATCTTTTTGCTCTCAACAATATTTTGTCTATAGTTTTGTCTCTCTTTTTTTTTTTTCAGGTAAAGACTAGTAATTGCTTTAGAAGTCTCTTTTTGGGGGCTGGAGAGATGGCTTAGCTGTTAAGAGCTTTGACTGTTCTTCAGGAGGACCTGAGTTCAATTCCCAGCATCCATATGGCAACTAACAACTGTGTGTAATTCCAGGATCTGACACCCTTACACAGTTGTGCACGCAGACAAAACACCAATTCACATAAAATAAACATAAATATTTTAAAAAAGAAGTCTCTTTGTTTCCTTCTGGAGGCAACTTGTAATAGTTGCCTAGTATTTATTTTGAGGGGGCGGTACTGGGAACTGGACCTAAGGACTCAGGCAGTTGCCTAATAATTTGAGCTACTATGCTGCTGTGAGTATTTTATATTTTATTTTATTTTATTTTATTTTGACGGGCCTCATATGTCCCAGGCTCACCCTGAACTCACTGTATCTATTTTAAACTCCTGATCTTCCAGCCTCTACCTCTTGAGTACAGGGATTACAGGTGTACTACATGATGCTCAGTTTATATAGTGCTGGGGGTTAAACACTGAGCTATGTACTTGCTAGGCAAAATCTCTACTAATTGAGTTATATCCTCAGTATGTACCGAACATATATTGTATGCCAGTTTTGAACCAAGTGATAACAAAAACTGTCATTTACTGTTACAACGTAAACATACCCATTTCACAAAGATGACAGCTAAGAAATGAGAAAGATTAAGTGATAGGCTTAAAGTCTCATGACCACTAAGCAATGACCCCAAGGTTTGAACCCAAGGCTTGTCTTATTCCAAAACTTTACTTGCTGAAGTTTGCATGTAATATAAAATAATATCTGAAATAGAAGGCATCACACATTGCCAACACTTCCTTTAGTGGGCTTTGGGAGAGGGAAGGCAGGGTGTATGCCAAGAGAGGGAATGACAGGGCTGGAAATTTGCAAAGTGGAGCTCCTCTTATTTGGGAAAATAGAGACAGATGTAGAAGTGCCTGGGTGTGGGAAGCAGCCGTCAGCCCTGGCACAGAAGGGCTCAACTCCAGCTCACTGTAAACCTCATCTGACCCCACTAAATGGCTTTGAACAAACCCCTTGGCTTCCAGCATTGCAGAGATAATGGCTCTGCCCAGCCTCCTTGAGGAACAATTTAGATAACTGGTTAATGGTTGTATACTAGCTTAGATCAGCAAAGAGCCCACTAAAATCTTTACATAAACCTTGCCAACGCAGAACTAAGATCTTGTTGTTTATAAAGGAAGAGCAAGCCATCTTCTGTTTTATTGTTTTAATCAGATCATTTGGCAGTGCTTGGCCAGACAAGAAAATCATAGCATGCCGCATTTATTAGCCAAATGACAAAGCCAGTGATATTTTTAGAACCTGAATACAATTTCAATAACCCCAGGTAGAGAGGGTAAGCATTAAATAAATATTTGTTGGATGATTAAGTACAAGAGAATTGATGCTTGCTCACAAACCTGCTATTAGTCAGTGAATTAAAAAATTCAAGCTTTTTAAGAGAAAAATTATTTTATGTGTACAGGTAGTTTGCCTACATGTCTGTCTATCTACAGCTTGCAAGAATACACCATGAGGCCGGAAGAGGAGTTACAGCAAGTTGTGAGTTGCCATGTGGATGCTAGGAATTGAACCTGGGTCCTGTGAAACAACAGCCAGGATTCTTACCACTTGAACCATCTCCAACCCTAAAATTCAGGCTTTAAAAGCTTCCTGTATGGTATCAATGATTGGTCTAAGAATGTAGAATGTTCTCCCACAGTGTGAGTATGAGATTCTTCACTAGTAAATTCACAAGGAGTAGGAAGGCCAGGTCCCAAGGTATTGACCATCCTACAGTAACCATTAAGCTGTTTCTCACAGCAAAGGGTATAAAAGAGTTCACAACTGTTTTAGTGACAGGATGATCATGGAAGAAAGAAATCTTCATTTGTTAAGTACAGGGTAAAGCACCAAAAGCAGAATCTCCAGGAATTATTTTGATAACAAATACAAATAGAAAAAGTATGAAGACCGTTTTCATCTTTAAAAGATGACATCTAGTAAAATGAAGTTTCAGTTAAAGATCAAATCCAGCCCTCAGTCATAGTTCCCTCAAGCCTTAACTATTTAAAAAAGTGTGAAGTAATGTGTTGGGACAGAGGCTCAGAGAGTAAAAGAGCTTCTTTTACAAACACAATAACCTGGGTTCAAATCTCTAGATGTCCAGTAAAAAGCTTGGGAGATAAGGTAGAGACAGAAGGGTCGCTGGGGCTTGATGGCCACCTTCCCATCTCCAGGTTCAGTGGAAGACCATGCCTCAGGGGAATATGGTGGTATGTGATAGACATCTGATGTTCTTCTCTGGCCTCTGAGCGTCTGTACACACAATGCACCCCCCTGTACACATAACACATACACACCACTCCACACCATATCACACCACACCACATAAAGATTTCCACAGAAATCTCCAGTTAATTGTTCAGCTGGCTTCAAAACTGTCTGGAGCCTGTGAATAATTTAATACCTAAGTTTATACACATTTCATGCCAATTCAGTCATTTATCCAAGCTACCATATTTCTCAAGCCATGATTCACCCATTGGATAATGACAGTCCATCTTATGTACCATCCCTGTGAAGACTAGAGCTCTTAATTGCCTCATGAGAAATGTTCTCTACCAGCGGTTTTTGGATTGTTTTAGGGGTGGAATCATTGTTCACGAGAGATGGTATTTAGAAATTGGATCTGTTATGAAATTGAGCTGTCCTTGTTGAACCAAAAGCCTGGAGTCTCATTCCTGTCCCCTCCTGGCTTAGCACAGGAGACTCAGCCAGAGAGGTCATTGCTTTGTGAGATTGCTGCTTTCCACATAACAAAGGCAGTTTATTAGTCAGGGTTCTCTTGAGAAACAGAACTGATAGAGTGAACCTGGATGTGGTGGCACATGCTTTCATCCCAGCATTTGGGAGGCAGGAGCAAGCAGATTTCTGAGTTTGAGATCAGGCTGGTCTACAGAGCTCGTTCCAGGACAGCCAGGGCTACCCAGAGGGGAGAATTTTTAGATGTATATTGTGGTGGAAATGTTCTCTGTATGCTGTAAATAAAGTAAATGATTTGGCCTATGTAGAGCACCGTAGAAGTGGGTGGAGTATCAGAGGAAGAGACAAGCAGAAGGAGGGTGGAGTTAGCCAGTCTCCATCGGTCCCCCGAAGAAGAAGCATGTAGAAATCCAGGTGAGCCACGTGGTGGGAAGATAAATGGAAATGGGTTAATCTAAGAAGAAAGAGCTAGCTAGTAATGTGCTTAAGACATGGGCCAAATAGTATAAAGGATATAAGCATGTGATTCATTTCATTGGGGGACAAAAGCCTTGGTGCACCAGGTTCCAAACCTCTGGGCCAAAACCAGCCCCAGGAAAACTTTCTACAACAGTATATGCATATATATTTATATATGTTGGTGTCTGAAGAACTAGGCTCTAATGCCCATGAAGGAATGGATTTGCTATCAAAATCAAGGGCGAGCAGGCAAAGAGCTTTCTTCTTCCATGTCCTTTATACAGGCTGCCAGCAGAAGGTGTGGTATAGATTCAAGGTGGATCTTCCCACCTCCAAAGATCTGATTTAGAGCGGGTCTTTGAAATTCAAGTAATTTAAGAAAGAAAAATCCCTCATAGGTGTACCCACCCACTTTGGTTTTAGTTAATTCCAGATGTAGTCAAGTTGACAACCAGGGATAACCATCATAGGCAACATGGGACAGGCTGTTCATATTGAATGGCGCATAAGGAATAATGTTTAGCATCTTACAACTGCAGGAAGGATATAGCGGTCTGAAGAGGTTAGGTGGCAAACTTCAGGTCATGCTAGATGGTGATGAACTGGGTCAGAACTGAGAGTCAGGAGTCCCTTCGTTTTGCTTAAGCCAGGATGCAGCTAGTTTAAGCTCTAGTGAGCTTGGTATTGGGCTGAGGGATCAGTTGTGTTTGGGGTCAGGAATTGCAAAGGTCTGCCCATCATGATGAAATTCTGCCTACCTCTAGCTTCCTCAACACACTTCCAACATTTCTTTTATCCTTGCACATCGGAGAGCTACAGCTCACTACAGCTCAGGGCTCAAATTTCCTAGTCACTACATGCCACTTGCTGAAGGTGTGACAGCCCTCAAGGGATCCTATCCTTTTTTTCCCCCCAGCTTCCAGAAAGTGTGTCTTCAATGATGGGGCAGGAAGACAGTGAAGAGCTTTGCTGGCAGAGGGTGGCCTCAGTGAGTGTCTCAAGTACACAAGACAATGTACACCCTCAAGAGCTCTGCTGTTGAGAGCTCATTCTTATCCTTGTCATCATCACTCAGCATCACATCTGGCCTGGTTCTCCTCCCTCCTGTCTCACAAAGATGCTCCACTTGAAGCTTTTTTTATTTTGAGACAGGTTTCACTCACTATGAAGCCTGGGTTTGCCAAGTACCAGTCCTCCTGCCTCAGCCTGAGTGCTGGGATTATAGAAGTAGGTCACATGCCCAGTCTCTAAGGCTTTTTGGTTTTTGTTTGTTCTATTTTGAGACAGGATCTCATGCAATCTAATCTGACCTCTGTTGTAGACTATTATATTAATAAGGTGTGTTACTTTTGTGTGGCTTAACTTGCTTAACTTTGTGAAGCTGTGTTACTTTGCCTATCTAGAAACTTGATGACCCAATAAAGAACTGAATGGACAATAATAGCAAGGCAGGAGAGAGAGATGGGTAAGGCTGGAAGGCAGAGAGAATATCTAGGAGAAATCTGGGAGGAAGAAAAAAAATAGCCAGAGAAGGAAGAGGACTCCAGGAATCATCCACCCAGCTTCATAGCAAGCCACAAAATAAAAGTGAGAGTAAGATATACAGAAAAAGAAAAAAAAAAAAAGCAAAAACCCAGAGGCAAAAGGTAGACAGGATAATTTAAAGAAAGCTGGTTAGAAACAAGCCAAGCTAAGACCAGGCATTTATAAAGTAAGATTAAGCCTCCATATGTGGTTTATTTGGGAGCTGGGTAGCAGGCTTCCCAAAGCGTAAAAACAAACAGCAGACTTGGATCTCACTATGTAGACAAGGATGACCTTGAATTCCTGATCCTTTTTCCTCCATCTTCCAAGTTCTGAGATTATAGGCATGTGCCACTGTTGGTGTGTAAACATCGCTCTAGTTTACCCTCTGGGCATGGCCGTGTGTCTCCGGCCCCCCTCCCCATCCACAGAGCTCAAGTTCACAGAGCATGCCCCTGAGTGTGTCTACATGCTCACCCCTCTGTTAAAGAAAACAGCACGTGTCCCCTTTTTTTCTCTGCACCCCTCCTCCTCCTCCTCCTCCTCTTCCTCCTTCTCCTCTCTCTCTCTCTCTCTCTCTCTCTCTCTCTCTCTCTGTCTCTCTGTCTCTCTCCTTCCTTTCTCCCCACTTCCCCGGATATCCAGATTCCCAATAAACTCAAAATGGTATCCTGGAAGCAGCGTGTTTTATTTTTCTACGCACAAAATACTAACAGCCACCACATCTATTTTATGTAGTGCTGAGGATTGAATCCAGGACTCTGCATGCATGGGCAAGCACTCCACCAACTGTCCCAATCCTCCTCTGAGAACCTATTAAAAAACTATTTCAGCATGTGTGCGTGTGTGCGTGTGTGCGTGCGTGCGTGTGGCAGAGGACAAATTGTGGAATGAACAGTCTATTCTCTCCTTCCATCTTTACGTGGGTTCCAGAAATTAAATTCAGGTCACTTGGATTATTATCTGGACATTCTTACCAACTTAGAAGGAGCCTTTAATAATTCAAATCTTATCATCCTCACTTAAAACCCTTCAAGGGCCCCCCCACTGGTCTAGGAGGGAAAATCTCTCCTGAAAAGTGTGTATGTGAGCACGAGGTACCTGTGCCCTCTCAGAGGAGAGTGGTTTGCAGTATTTAAACTGGAATATGTGGCTTTGAGATGGGCTCCATCTTACAGCTAGGAGCATTTATTTATTCATGTACATTTATTTAGGGTTTGGCTTATCCACAAAGGAACTGCTATGGCTGGGTATGTAACAGCTTGCTTCCGGAGCAACAACACCAGGAAGTTTCTCAGCTCCATTTCAGAAACATCAGTCCTGTGATAGAAACCAACTACAAAGCCAACTGATAAGGAACTGCTATTCCATCTTCTTGGAAGGGAAGCAAGATGAGATGCCTGCCAAGGAGCCCAGCGCAGCAGAAGGGGAGTCTGGGTCAGCAAAAGGGCATTCTCACATGCTTTAGAGGAAACTGAATCACTATTTAGGATGGCAACTTTGGCTGTGGCTCACCCTGGCAGTGCTCCTCAGACCCCTGCCAAGGACCCTTCTGTTCACCATGTCACAATTTACAGGGCCCTGTCTGACAATTTCTCCTTGATGATCTAATTTTTTTTTATTTTAAAATTATGGAGCTGGAGAGAGATGGCTCAACAGTTAAGATCATTCATACTTGTGTTTGTTCCCAGCACCCACATGATGGCTCACAACCAGCCAGAATTCCAATTCCAGGTGATCTAGCCTCCCACTTCTAACATCTGCTAGAAGGTACACATATGATATACATACAGACATGCAGACAAGAGAGTCATACATATAGAAAGAAAAAATCAATCTAAATATTTAATTTTTTAAAAAAATTTTGTCATATATCTTTATTATTTGGTGTTTTTACATCATGCAACCCATCAAACTCAGATATCAGACCTCTCAGTATCATACCCACTCTTATGATCTCCCCATTTACAAAACTGCCCATTCATAAATATTTAATTTTAAAGTCAACTTATTTTGAAAATAATGAAAGAGAAAATGTGGGCACAGTGACAGATTCCTATAATTCCAGCACTCAGAGGCAGAGGCAAAAGGATGAGGGGTTCAAAACCACCCTAGGCAACTTGAAACCTTGCTTCAAAATTAAACAAGGGCCAGGGGATGCCTCAGTGGGTAGAGGTGGCTGCCACCACCCCGGACATCTGACTTCAGTCTCCAGGGCCTTTATGTTGTAAGGAAAAGGCTGACTGACTCCCACAAGCTGATTCAACATCCGCTCCCACATCATAACTCTCCCTCTCTCTTATACACATACACACACACACACACACTTCACACATACATTCACACACTCAAAATAAATATATAACTTTAAAAACTTAAAGCAAAACAGTTATTTTGAATTAGACAATTCATTGCATGGTTCTAAAGACACTGGTACTAAAGGCTTTGGGCACCCACAGCCTTCCAGAACAATCCCAGTTAGTACTTTCTCATAGTTTGGGAATCCAGCGGTTCACATGGTTTGTGGTTTTTATTTTTATCCATTGTGGAATTCCATTTTACAACACCCTGAACCTCATCTTCCCCAACACAAACCTAGATTTTTCACTTAACAGTTTATTTCAAGGCCCAGCTTCTTTGCCTGTAACTGTAGCCGCTCCAACAAGGCGCTGTGCCCCACACACATAAAGAGATTTGCCTCTGACTGAGTTCAAACTGCCTATTTTGGGCTACAGAGCACACCCCAGATCTACAAGGATGGGCAAGCCTGGGGTCAGTCTGACACTTGCTTATTTAAAATATTTCTGATTCCATAGTTAATATGCATTTCCATTCTTTTGTTGTTTTGCTTTGCTTTTTGAGATAGGATTTTGCCATGTAGCTCTGCCTGTTCTGAAACTCACTTTGTAGAGAGCAGGCTGGGTCCACTCTCAGGGATGCCCCTGCCTCTGCCTCCTGAGTGCTTGGATTAAAGGTGTGCATCACCATGCCTAAGCACCCATTTTTTGAATATATAGATCTTATTTTCATACATGCACACACACCTGTGAAAGCCAGAAATGGGCACTGGATACCCTGAAACTAAAATTACAGGCAGCTGACTGACCTGGGCACTGGGATCCATATTCAAGTATTCTGCAAAGAGCAGCAAATACCCTTAACCACTGGACCATCTCTCTAGCCTTTCACCTACATACTTTCTAGGGAGAAAAAAAAAAATCAAATAATTCAGTTCAAGTAACAGCCTATTCAAGTCCCTATATACACACTGACTATGGCTACTCAGAACATCAACTAACTAACTTGGTATTTGTATGTTTGAGCCTTTTATTTTATGTGTATGGGGTCAGAGTGGGGGTTGTTTTTCTACATGGGATCCTATTCTAATTCCTACAACTTCCTGAAATTTCTCCCCCCCCCTTTTTTTTTTTTTTGAAACAGGTTTTTGTTATGTAGCCCTGGATAGCCCTCCTGATTCAGCTTACAAGTGCAAAGATTATAAATGTGTACCATCATCTCTGGCTCTATAATTTGCCTTTTTCTCAGCTTTATTCTGACCAATACACATAAACCTACATAGTTTGCTGTAGATACTATTTACTATTCTACTGTATAGATATTCTATAGTATCAGGCTTTTCCTCATGTGTGGTAGATGTACATGGTCATGGTGTGTACAATTGTGTGTGTGGAAACCAGAGGTCAATGTCAGGTATTGTGGTAGTCTGAATAATAATTGTGGTAGAGCCAGAGGGGTGTGGTGGTGCACATCTTTAATCCCAGCAACCAGAGAGATAGAGGCAGGCAGATCTCTTCAAGGCTAGCCTGGTCTATAAATCGAGTTCCAGGACAGCCAGAAAAACCCTGTCTCATAAAAAGAGAAAAAAAGGAAAGAAGGCTGGCTCAGTAAGCTCATAGTTTTGAATGCTTGGTCACCAGAGAGTGGCACTATTAGAAAGCATGGCCTTGTTGGAGGAAGTGTGTCACTGGGGGCGGGCTTTGAGGCTTCAGAAGCTCCAGCCAGGCCCAGTGTCACTCTCTCATCCTGCTACCTGCCAATCTGGATGGATGTAGAATTCTCAGCTGCGTCTCCAGCCCCATGTCTGCCTGCACACAGTTTTACTTCTTACCATGAAGTAAGGAACTAAACCTCTGAAGCTGTAAGCTATTTCCAACTAAATGTTTTCCTTTATAAGAATTGCCATGGTCATGGTATCGCCTTACACTAATAGAATACAATCTATCTTAGGTAGGTGTCTTCTTCAGTCTCTTTATTCCTTATTTTTCTGAGTCAGGATGTCTTACTCATTTCCTAGGCTGGCCGGTCAATGAGATCTCAACCCCACCCAACCATGCACACTGGATTATAGATGTTCATTGCTGTGCTGGGTTTTACAGGAGTATTAGGGACCAAAACTTAAGTCCTGATGCTGTATGGCAGGCACTTTACCTATCAACTGAGCCATCATTTCCTGAGTCACAGGATATTCCTTTTAATAAATAGTAGGTTGCTCATTACCATCACAATGTTATATATATATAAACTGTGCAAAGATAAAATAGTTTCTATTAAGTAGAAGAGGAACATCTGAGGTAAGAGGTATGTATATTTAATTTTTTTGTAAAAAGATTTCTAATGTCTGTTTAATTCCCTAGAGCTGAAGTCACTGGTAGCAGTGAGCCTTCTCACATAGACTCTAGGTGCTGAACCAGGTCCTCTGGAAGAGCAATACCATCTCTCCAGCCTTATATTTAATTTTTTCTTCCTTTTTTGTTAAATTTTTTCTAGAATATATTTTGATTGTGTTTCCCCACCACCACCACTCCTTCTGAGATACTTCTCAGTGATCCTCTAGAAGGCAAGTTCTGGAGTCTTTTCTAAACAGGAACGTAGAAACTGAACCAGGACTATGCTTTTTCCTTTAGACATGTGACAAGAAACTGTTGTCAGTGTTCACAAGCAAAATGCAGCCTGGGTCCGCAGGACAGTGTGACACCTCACAACAAACAGGGCACTATCTACACACAAGAGCTTGGCAAAGGAAGGAGCAGAGAGAGGTTTTGTTCTCACCCCAGCCTCCTGCCGGGCTGGCTGTTCTGCCTCCAGCCCTCCCAGGCTGCTTTAACAGCTATGAAAACACAGCACAGAGACTGGAGGACCTGAAGCGAGGGACGCACTGTGCTCAAAGGCTGCCTGTTTCCCTAAAGACCTCAGGAGACTGCCATTGAAGGGTCCTTTGGGCAAACAGATGATAGTTAATTGCATGACTCAGACACGCTCATCCCACAGAACTGCTTTCTGAGAGCTCTGCTCCTCAGTTTGTGACGTGTGGAAGCCAGGAGTGACCCATTTTCTTCAGATCCTTCAGCGTGAAAGCACTAACTATCCTTTCTTCTCCAAATAAAAGGTTAAGCTGGATACCGTCCCAGTGAACTCCAGGATGGTTGCTGATGTGTCTTGGTCACCCCTTGCCCTGCATCCTGCTCGTAGAATCTACCATCATCCTCTGTTCTCTTCATTATTGTCCTGGCTGCCAGGGTTTCTCCTGGGGTTTGTGGTAAGGAATGGGGTTAGGACACTACCCAATCAGGCAACATTACAAGGAAAGACAAGCATCACCCTTCTGGAAAATTCTTTAGTCTCTAAACCCTGGAGGATCTGCTGACTGAATTTCTCAACCTCCAGCATTTCAGCAGTTTGCTGGATTGCTGCCTCTGTCCCAACAGTCTTCTGCCATTCCCCTAAACCTCTTCCTGTTCAAATCTCTAGCACACAGCTTCTACATTCCTGTTGCTTCAGTTGGTGCAGTAATTAACTCTTAGAATTACAAAACATTTAACAAACTCCATGTTTAAATATTGGCTCTTCTGCTTACTGCTTATGTAGCTAACCTTCCGTGAGTTACTTCACCTCACTCCAGTTTCTTACCAAAGAACAGGAGATAAATTCAAATATATTTAAAACAGTAGCATCGTATCTGGAGAGTGGGAACTTTTCTAAGTGTTCTATATTCATAGGCTGCTCACAGACTGGTGGTACCTGCCATCACCTTAGGACAGCCAGAAGTCCTCTGTTAAAATAATGTTTCTTTTCTGTTCATGTGCTGTTAAGCCTGTGAAATGCTTCAGCTCACCAAGGTTTCCTGGTGAACATGAAGAGGCTACTGGACAATTTGAACCTTGAGTGTTTCTTGTAATCCAAAGCCAAGTGCTCCTGGGACAATTTTTGTGCATGTACACACACAGACAGACAGACACACACACACACACATACACATACACATACACAAGTCTTTCACAGATGGCTCTCTTAGATTGGACACTTTCACATAGCAGGCTTTCTTGGACTGCCAACCCTCAAATCACGACACAGAGACTTATTGTTAATTATTAATACTTAGCTTTATCTTATATTTATCCAAGTAACTGTTACCCTATTTCTCTTCCCCTACATTTTGCCTAGGGCTTTCTACCTTTCTTTGATTTTGTTTGTCCTGTTTTTCTATTTTCTCCGTGTCTGCCTGGCCAGCTGGCCCTGGGCATCTCTTTCTCCATCATTCTCTCCTCCCCATCAAGCCTAGATTCCTCCTCCTACCTATTCTCGATGCCTGCCAGCACCACCAATCCCTCATCTGCCTAGCTGCTGGCTGTTAAGCTTTTTACCAATCAGATGCCTTAGGAAGGTAAAGCAAACCATCTTTACATTGTTAAGCAAATGCAGCATAAACAAATGGAACACATCGTTACATGTTACAGTACTATTCCACAACACTTTAGGGTCATTGTTTCTCCACCCTCAGTGTCCAGCATGTTTGCTGGGGTTCCCTGCCCATTCTCCATCTTCACTTCTATTGCCTGGTCCTGGCCATCAGCTTTCAAGTGAGCCACTGTAGCAGTCTCCTAGTGTAACAGTCTTTCTATTTCAATTCTTGCCTTCTTCTGCGGTGATATTTTGCATAACCTCTAAGAATAAAGCTTGCCTGAAGGGCAGAGGGCAGAGCCAGCCACAGAGTTAGCCAGAGAGGTCAGGCAGTGGTGGCACATGCCTTTAATCCTAGCACTCAAGAGGCAGAGGCAGAGATCTGTCTGGATCTCTGTAAATTCAAGACCACCCTGGACTATATCCTGGAGATTAATTCAGTCTAAAAGACAAACAGAGCCAGGCAGTGGTTGCACACACCTTTAATCCCAGCACTCAGAAGATTGAGACAGGAAGTGATATGGTTGGGCAGAGAAAGGAATATTAGATAGGAGACAGGAGTTCAACACTTTCTTAAGGACTCAGAGGCGTTGAGTTTTACGTGGAGACAGGATCTCTCCCTTTCAGCTGAGCAGCTGGCAAGGTAAGAAGTGGCTGTGACTTGTCTTTCTCTGATCTTATAGCATTTGCTCCAATATCTGGCTCTGGGTTTTTATTAAGACTAATTAGGATTCCTGCAACATCCTTCTATGTGTACACATGTGTATACAGGCCACAGCACATGCGTGGGCGCTGGTCTTCGCCTTCCACTTTGTTTAAAAATAGGGTCTCTTGTTTTCTCAATGTATACTAGGCCCATGAGCATCTGGGGTTCTATTTTCACCTCTGGTTTGTATGTGGATTCTGGGGATCTGAACTCAGGTTGTCAGGCTTGTACAACTAGCTTTTAAACTATATAGAATTCACTAAGGTGTATATACTCTGGACCTGGTTAATCTGAGTGCATGACTTTTTTGCAAGTGTTTTATAATAAAGCTTATTAAAATAACAAATTTTGAAAAACTGAAGTTAGAATAATACACGGTGGACAAGCATTTGGCTTGTGAGACTCTAGATTCAGTCCCCAGAGCACATGCAGACACATACCTCCATATGTACATACACACACACACACACACACACACACACACACACACTCATTTTTTTTTTTCTCTCTGAGACTCAAAAGCACCCATTGTTTCTATCACCTTCTGGGCAAAAGCATGGCCATATTGTCCAGGCTTTTTCCTTCCCCACCTCATGTGTCCAGGCTCCAGCCTTTGCTGCTCTTGGTGTGTCTCCCTTTGATTCCTGAAAACACTGTGATGGATCCTGGCTTTTCCTCCCACCTACAGCTCTTTCTAGCCCCCGGAGGTATCTTATCTGGCCACCATTTCCAAATCAGATCCCCTCTCAAGCTCTCTGGCTCCTACCATTGAATGCATTTTCTTCAGCTTCTTTCTCGTCTCTTCTACATAAACCATAAAGAGAGGAGCTTCATTTAGCTTGTCACTGCTCTGGCCCAGCAATTGCACCTCATATACCTTGAATAAGTGAACAGACAAGTGATTGATTAAATCCATAAAGAAAATAAAACTTAGGTGAACATGTAATCTGAGAAAATATGCCTAAGGTAGGGGCCCTCAGGGAGCTACTCCCCTGCAGAGGTAACCTGGCTCACAGAAGGGATTAGAGACAGATCTGAGACAGGATGGAAGGCCCTCTTTGCTCTCATCCTGTCATATATGCTGCACCTGTGCCAGGGAAAGGGAAGAGTTACAGCCCCCAGTGCTGATCTCCACCACCTGCTGCCTTCTTCCACCCACCAGAGAGCCCACCAAGTTGCCATAGCAACAGATGACTGCTCCAGAGTCCAAATAGGGATGCTTGCATCTCTTGATACTTCTGGATGAGAAAGGAGGATGTGGGCGGCCCACCCTATGTCCTTGATCAACCTGCTTCCGGCCTGTCCTGGTCACTAAGCAAAGTGCCTTCTCTTGTCTCTCCACCTTCCTGTGACACTCCCTGGAAGTATCTGTTTGAGATCCTCTTCCTGCTTGAGAGAAGATGAGCTCACAAGCATCCTGTCTACGACCATGAATTGGGCAGAAGAACAAAGGTTTCTGAGTCTCTTGTAGCTCACAGCTCTCTCAATTGCCTTGAGGATATTTTCTTTCTAAATACCACTTTGTTAATCTAACTACTCTCTCTTGGATTTTTGAGTCTCATGGGCAACCTTTTTGGTACCCACAAAAGCAACAAAACCTGGCTTTTACTTCCCCAAAGCCCTTTGGTGAAATTGGTATTCTATGTCAAAATCATGACCTTAGCATCTGGACTTCCTAGGTGAATGTGAAATAGGCCTGTTTTCAGTTTTTATAACCTCCCTGAAAAACAAGTATTAGAAACACATCCTTCCAGCCAGGTGATAAAGTGCTTTCAATCCTAGAACTTGGGAAGAAGAGGCAGTACAATCTCTGGGAATTGAGGCCAGACTAATCTATATAGCAAGCTTCAAGACAGCCAGGGTGTGGTGGCCTTCAAGAAAATGTCCCCTAAAGGGAATGGTACTATTTGGAGGTTGTGGCCTTGTTGAAGTAGGTGTGGGTTTTGTTGGAGCCTGCCATGGAGACAGGCTTTGAAGCCACGCCCAATGAGAGAGAGTACTTCCTGTAAATCAAGATGTAGGATGCTCAGCTCTGTGTCCAGCACCATGTCTGCCTGCATGCTGCCTGCCATGCTTCTCACCATGATGATAATGCACCAAACCTCTGAAAATGTAAGGCACCTTGATTAAATGTTTTTCCTTTATGAAAGTTGCTGTGGTCCTGATGTCTTTTCACAGCAATAGAAACACTAAGACACAGGGCTACACAGATAAACCCTGTCTCAAACAAACAAGCAAAATAATACATTATACTATGAAAAGAAACTAAGGCATGATCATTCCCAGGTCACACAGCCCAGCTGTAATGGGAGCCCTGCATGTTCATACCCTAAACCCACGCATTGGCCACCACCCTACGGAGAGGCACAAATAGTTCCATGAAACATATTTAACTTCTCCATCTCCAACTCCAGCTGGTTTCCTGGCCTTCATGTGGCTCCCTCCCAGGCACAGTGGACAGCAGCTGTTGGCTGTGTCTAGGAGGCATCACATCACCCTCTCAGGGACTGATAGCAACTTACTCAAAGTGGGAACAAAGGAAGCATTTTTAGTCCCTTCTTTAAAACCTTGACTCCTCGCCATAGGCACAGCATCTCGGATTGGCTGTTACCATGGTGACTGGCTGCTGATCTCTGTCCAATTATGTCAGCCCTGAACTGCGGGACCTCTGTGCCCATTTCCTGCTCACCACCGCAGCCCACTAGCCCTGCCCCCTCTGATCCCCAGGCAGTCCTGAATGCCCATGCTTGCTAATTACAGCTTTCCCTGTTCCCTACTGAAACCTCCGTGATCTGCACTGAACTTCTCCCAACAGCCCATTTATCATGCCCTCCTTCTGGCTCTTTATTTGTACTTTAAGAAGCACTGATTATGCATCCAGCCATGCCCCCAGCACACTGGGCAGACAGCTAGGACATACAAACTTCACTCGCAGTCTGGCGTTGAGATGATTCTGAGGCAATCACAAGCCAGAGTGAACCTTGATCTTTCCCTGGCAGTGAAAGTAAACAACCAAAACAAATGGACAAATACGGACTGCAATAAACACAGAGAGTGCATAAAAGTGGGGGCTGCAGCACCAGAGGTATAAAGTGAGGACAGAACAGCTCCAAGGTACAGTTGAGCGGAAGGTTTTCATTGTAGATATGACAGTATAGCCGGAGGCATCTGGAAGAACCCAGAGCAGAGAGATAAAAGTGGTATACTAAAAGGACCAGTAGAATGAACTAGGCTGAGGAGAGATGTTGGTGGGGGGGGGAGAAGAAGGGAGGAAAGTGAATAAAAATGAGGTCATGATCAACCCTAGGTATAATTAAGGAGAAGGGTTTTATTGTAGATATGAGGCAGAGTTTGCCAGAACCATCTGGAAGGGTCTAGACAGAACCAGCCCATGAGGTGGGAGACAAGGATCGAGAGGAAGAGAAGAAAGGGTAAAGGAGGGGATCAGGAGCCAAGAGAGAGGACTAAGAAAGGTGTCTTGGACCAGAGGCTAAGGGTGAACCAAGAGAATCAGATGACCAAAGTGGTAGGTTTACAAAAGAGAAGCGAAGCGCAGCTCTGGACTGGAGAGGTTTAGCGCAGGGGGCGGGGTAAGAAGTGCGGGGGGGGGGGGGGGGGGGGGGGGGGGGGGGGGGGGGGGGGGGGGGGGGGGGGGGGGGGGGGGGGGGGGGGGGAGACACAGGTACTGAGTGAGGCTTGTCCTTATGGTTCTTAGGAACCCGACAGAAAAAGGCCAAGAGGGAGGGGACCAGGAAAAGCCAAGAAAGCACATGGCAGAAATGGCAGGGTTATCTAGGAATGACAAGCTTCCCGCCAGGAAGCCCAAGAGCTCGAGAAACTGGGGTAGGAGGCGGAGGCTGGGTGGGAAGAGCCGGAATGTCTGCATGGACACTAACAGGTGCTTGAGACACCGTGAGAGCCAGGACTGCAGCATGTACTCTGGTATGCTAATAGGCCATTTGTCCCTAGTTTCTTTTGGACTTGACAGGGAGGGGACAGGAGCTGGAGAGCTCAAACCTTTAGCTCTAATCTCTATCTCTTCTGCATGGCTTAAGGTGAGTCTGACTTCCTGGGGGTGGGCCCTTGGGCACCTTTAACTGTACCTACTTGCCTGCTTGCTATCAACAACAGGATACCGAAGTTTCTGCGCCCTGATAAGCCTCTCCCATGACGAAACAATCCAAATCAATCTGAATTAGAAAAAATGGTTAAAGCTTTCCCAGGTGATTCCCCCCACCTCAGACAGGAAAAGGAGACCTAAAACCACGTTTGTTTTCTGGGGTGCAGTTTTAATATCCTATGGGAGTGGCCTTGAGCATCTCTCGGGGAAGAGTCATGTTTGGATAGACTTTCTGAGGGGCAGAGTCTTTGCAGAGAGGTCAGGTTTCCACCAGAACATTCCAGACTTTTCGAGTATATGAATGTCAGGGTGCCAGGGATTAAGATGGAGCTTCCAGCAGAACAGATTTACCCTATGAAGGAGTTGCTTGCTTTCCCTTAGGCACATTTAGATACAAACGACAGAGACCAAACTGTCACCAATGTAGATAAAAATGTGGTGTCATGCAGCTGGAATTTTTAGGCCTGAAAATCATCAGAGTTACATCTCTGTCTTGTTGGTTCTCTCCTTGGATGCCAGCATTCTCCTTTCCCTTTAGAAAGGCTTTTCCCAGGGCTGGAGAGATGGCTCAGTGGTTAAGAGCACCGTCTGCTCTAGAGGACCTGGGTTCGATTCCCAGCACCCACATGGCAGCTGACAACTGTCTGTAGTTCCAGTTCCAGGCAAACACCAAGGCAAATAAATAAATAAATAAATAAATAAATAAATAAATAAATAAAGTTTAAAAAAAAAAAAGAAAGGCTTTTCCCACAACATAGAAGTGTGTTGTGATTACCGGCAGATACTGTGACCTTATCAGTCATGAGAGAGAGCAGACCTCAAAGATTTTTCCATCCCAAGATCAAAACTTGAAGGGAAAAGACTCATTGGGCCAGGCCAGAAGTTCTCATGCCTGGACTAGTGAGCCAAGGCCAAGGACAGGATCACAGAGTCCAGAAAAGGAGTGTCCCTAGTTCTCAGTTCTCTGTCTGGTTGAGGAGGGCCATTAGAACACACTGCTAAGTGAAATCCACCGAGAGTGTGGCCTCTGACCTCTCACCTCACCTGACCTCACCCCCTCCCCCGACTTTCTCATTTTGACAGTCTCTCACTTCTGTTCTTGAGAGACACGGTTGCAGTCTGTGCCCCAGCTCAGCTCAGTTCTGAAGATCACCCCCTGGCTTATTTCACCTGTGTCATTCTCTTGGAAAGTCCCATCCAAAGCCCAAGCCACCACCCACACTAGGTCGTCAGCAGATTTTACTGAAGTACTGTTATAGTAGCTTATAATAAAGGCCCATTATTGGAGAACCTCCCAGGTCAAAAGAATAAAATCTCTCCCTGGAAATAAACATCCTAACATTCTCGTTGGGATGCTTCAATCACTTGGCCAAGGGGCCACATCTAGAAAGGCAGGCTCACCTAAGTCATGCCAAAGAGATAGGTGAATTAATTAACCCTTTAAGGGGATACTGTTACTTTCCTCCCTGAACCTCCTGCCCTAGCACACACAGTAGCTTATTGGACCACAGCCATATAACCTTGTGAGCATTTCTTCTCCTTTTGCTTTTTCTATCTCATTTCTAAGCAAGTTTTTCTTAACATCTGGGGTCTCACCAACATCTGGAGCATCTCTACTCTTTCTCAAGTCTCCTTTTCTGCTAGGTGCCTACCTGTCCTCCAGTGATTGACCTCCATGCTGGCTTAAATGGCATGGCTTTTTTCTGTCTCCTATTTTCCTTCTCTGAGCCACTGCTGGAGTTTATAGTTTGTCTGCCTCAGGGAGTTTTCCATTAAACTGTAATAAAATTGGGGGTGGGGGTGGGGGGTGGAGAGACGGCTCAACGGTTAAGAGCACTGACTGTTCTTCCAGAGGACCTGAGTTTGTTTCCCAGCATCCACACGGCAGCTCACAACTATCTGTAATTCCAAGATCTGACACCCTTACACAGTTACGCATGCAGGCAAAACATCAATTTACATAAAATAAAAATAAATATTTAAAATAATTTTTTGAGCTGCCATTTGAGTGCATTCCTATGTTCTTTATTAATGAGCCTAAAATCGCTGAGAAGGGACCTTAATTTCCGCTGGGTCACTCTAGGGGGTTACAGACGGAGTGAGTGCTCTATAGCTCACAGGAGAAACTTGGGCTCTGTCCACAGAGCAATTTTCCCTGGCTTCTGCTGATACTGCGGGGACAGGATGTTGCAGCTGTTCCTTGACCTCTCCCCTAGTACTCCTAGCAGCCCCCCCCCACCAAGTTGTTATGCTTTCTAGCTCAAAAGAATTCAGCTGTCAGCCTCCACTCAAATCAAATTCCTGGGCTGATGTTTGCATATCCTAAAAACACAGTAAGACACTTGGCTAAACTAGACACTTCATTTTGAGCCTCTGGAGAATGCAGGAAGCTGCTTATTTAACTCATCCCCCATCTAATTCTTAGCGATCTCATTTCCAATGACCTGGGTCCAGCCTGGGGTGGGTGGGGTGGGGGTAGGGATCACCCGCCGAGTCTGATTTGGGCCCAGTATGAACTGCATACTGGATTAGGAAACGGCCTATGCTATTCCCTGTTGCTTACTTTGTGGTCAGAAGGGGGTCACGTTCAGATTCTTTATACTTCTTTTAAAGGTCCAATAAGCATATACTAACCTAATGCTGGGGGTGCAGCTCAGTTGTAGGGTGTGTGTGCATAGTATGTTGGATGCTCCAATATCAATTTCAGCATTATGAAAATAAAGCAGGGCTGAAGAGATGGCTCAGAGGTTAAGAGCACTGTCTGTTCTTCCAGAGGTCCTGAGTTCAATTCCCAGCAACCACATGGTGGCTCACAACCATCTATGATGACATCTGGTACCCTCTTCTGTATACTGTATACATAATAAATAAATAAATCTTTAAAAAAAAAAGAAAGAAAGAAAATAAAGCAACAGAAAATTAGCCCAACCACCTGGTAACAACATCGGGAGAGTGAATGGCCTCCCTGCTGAGGAGGTTGGTGACACCTCGGCCAGAGGTGCAAGGGTGCCGGTAGGAAGAGAAAGGAACGATTCTTGTCATTTTTTGTCTTTGCTTGCATTTCTATTGCCTGCCCTTCTTGCTCTCTGTATGGGGGGGGGGGGTCAGTCAAGGCTAAAATTCAAAATCTCCATGCTAGATTTTTAAGGATTTAAAGATGACAGCCGCCTGAGAAGCTGTGCCCTTACAGGCAGGGTTCCAGCTGCCTGAAGCAATTTTTTTTTTTAAACTTTATTTATTTATTTATTTGCCTTGCTGTTTGCCTGGAACTGGAACTACAGACAGTTGTTAGCTGCCATGTGGGTGCTGGGAATCGAACCCGGGTCCTCTGGAAGAGCAGCCGGCGCTCTTAACCGCTGAGCCATCTCTCCAGCCCCCAGCAATTTCTAATGAGTAATCATGGCCCTTGTTGTGGCCTCTGAAGACCTGTGCAGGGTGGATAGCTCAGGTGGGCACTCATGCATAGGCCTACAGCTGTGACTGGGAGCTACCTGTTATCTCCAGAGAGGTGGGGGTGCTACACCATCCTGCTCTTCTTCTCCCACTAAAATGTTGTGTGAAGAGATCACCCAGGATATTACTATTGTTCATTTCCTGAAAATCTCATTTTCCTTCTTCAACTACTTTATTGTTATTACTGGATTGAAGCCAGGGTCTTAGGCTAGGCAAACACCTCACCACTGAACCATTTCACCGGCCCCACCTTCTTGTTGACTCTTAGAGGCCGCAGCCTCTGACAGATGACCTTGAACTTCTGATCTTCTTGTCTACACCTCCCAAGTACAGGCATTTATGCCACTTCTGATTACACTGTCACACCTTTCCAGGGCTGGGATTGAACCCAGGGCCTCGTGCACAGGAAGCGAGCATCCCACCGAGTGACACCTATCACTGAAGTCACACTTCTGTCACCTCTGTGTGTCACCTACAGTTACATATGCATCACTTTCTGAAAACAGATCTCTTTTTATCTTGGCTTCATGCCAAACACTGATCTAGGAAATCATATATTTAATGTGTAAATTTTATTTTTTTATACAATCCACTAAAACACACATGCGTATGGTTTTTTTTTCTTTAATTTATTATCTTTTTGATCCTTAATGGCCCTTGAAAACAAGCTGAGGTCAATGCATGGGATCTGCTCTTGGGGGAACTCTGAGTTAGAGGATCTGAAGTGTCATCTTGTAAATGTCTTCACTTCTCCTGTGGATTCTAATACTGTCAACAAGGAAAAGCAATGATTTCATAACATATCCACACATACAACGTCCTGAACCAACCACTAATATGACCCTTGGAGCAAATGGCTGTCCTTTGACAGCTTTTTTTTTTTCCTCTTTCCTCTTCTACCTCAACCACAGAACCCCACCTCAGTTCCCATGCTTTGAGCATGAAGAAGTCCCTTGCACTGAGTTTTTTTTTTTTTGGGGGGGGGAGAACTGGCTGTAGAGAGCTGTCTGCTGCTGCACCCTAAAGATGGTGCTGATTTCCGGCCTCCACCCTCCACCCCACCCCCATGGGTGAGTGCTCTCTTTTGATAACTCCTTATTTGGCTTGAGCCTGGGGTGTGGTTTGCTGTTGTGTATGTGGACTTATGAGCTGTGCCCACGTGGCTTATTGGGATTGGATGCCCTCAGAGTGTTTAGTCATTGAGGGGGGTAGAGGGGGGGAGAACAAAGAGACAGCAATTGTAAAGGTCCCAAATAAACTGCTGAAAGAAGATCCTGGGTGTTGCGCTTTTCTTGCTGGCGAGGTTGCGAGCTACAGAGAATCACTGGTGTCTATTAATTAGCTTACTCAAGGCCCTGACCCCAAGCTCCCCAAGGCCTAAATGCTGTGTAATGGGATTGCTGCTTGGCCAGTGAGAACTGCCTTACCACCCTCACCCCAAAGCCTGGGGGTGGGGCTGGTTTCTTCCATTCTCCCAAAGCAATCCTGGGGCTAGAGCAATGAGTGACAGGTTATCTGCCTCCATGAGGTCTCTTCATCACCACTGATTCGGAACCTATCTGGAGGATACAAGCTAACATACTTGTGGGATCCTTGACCGAATCTGCTTTTATGGTAACAAAAGCTGGCAAGCAAGAGGGGACAGGTGGACAGACTTCTCTGCTGGAGACAGAGAGAGCAGAAGGAATTTCTCTTGCCTCTGACACCTGTACTGTGAAACAGCCATTAAACCAATAATTCATCAGAGTATTGAAGCTGCTCTTTCACTTCCTGCTGTTTTAGTTGCAATTTGGTTGCTATAGCAAAAATCATCTGAGGGAAACAGCTTAAGGGAGAAAGGGCTTGTTGTAGCTCACAGTTCAAAGTCACAGTCCATCAAAGCAGGAAGTCACAGTACGGGGAGCTCAAAGCCGCTGGTCACATTGTATCATTAGCTGCTGGGAGCCAAAGCCTGTATTGGCTTTTAGTATAGCCATGTTAGCTTAGCCATTTCAGTTTATGAGTTAGCCATGTTTATAGGCCTCTATTCCCCTCCCGTTATAGTTAGCCATTTACCAGCAATTATGTGACTTGCCCTAGGTTGCCAGGAATAGCTTTATCTTCCTGTCAGAAAAGAACACCTGTGCAAATAACCTGCAGTTAAGACATTCCACAATTAGGTTGCATACCAACCCTTTCCCAGATGACCGCCTTCCCTGCCGACCTCCCTCTTTACTATATAAACTGCCTGAGAAAAATAAAATTCCACAGCTTGAATGGAATACTGTCTTGCTGTCATTCTTCATGTCTCTTGCCCCTTTCATTTCTCCCCTCTAGGTTGTGGGTCCCGTATGTATTTTCTCATCCCGCTGGTCGGGACAATTAGCCAAGAAGCAGAGAGCAACGTACAGCCGTACTCAGCTTCCTTCTTCCTTTTACTCAGTCAGAATCTCAGGGAATGGTGCCACCTATTATGTTATGATATGTAGCACCTGCGCTACCTGGGTCATTGGCGAGTCAGGCACAAGCCTGGAGATTGAAAGACACAAGACGCTGGGTCATTCCTGCAACAAGAATGCCATTTATTGAGACTCCAGCTCAGACTGGTGCTAGACCTGGTGCTACCTAGGGCAGAGCACAGTGGAAATTCCCCAGGTGGCTGGAAAATTACCGTTTTGGTAAACAACCAAAACTTCTTCTTCTTCTAACCCTCCACAAGCAGGAAGGCAGAAACATACCGGACAAGGATGTGGAACACAGAATGTGCAGCTAGCAATCCACAGGCCTTGCCTCAAGGCTCTGAGTGCAGGGAAAGGTCATGCTGGGCCCTCCAATGATAACCCATATAGATAGCCCTGTGGCTAGCAGCCCCTGCCCCATGTAAGCACAGTGGTGTGGTGAGATCCACAACAAAGAGACACACAGTCTAGACTCAAGAGAAGATACTTTATTGTTATGGAGAGAGAAGGGGAAGAGATAGAGATGGATGGATGGAAAGATAGATAGATAGATAGATAGATAGATAGATAGATAGAGGGTCAGGGATTGAGGTGCATATCCTCTGGCATGGTGAGCAGAGGGAAGAACAAAAAAGAGGAGCTTGATGTCAGAATCCTGGTCAGGCCTGGCTAATTGCCACTGGCCATGGCTTCAAGGGCTAGAATAGAAACTTAACACCACTCACAGTGAACAACTTTTTCCACCCAATTAACTGAATCCAGGCAGTTTCACACAAGCATGACCAGAGGCCTGCCTTCTAGGTGTCTCATCAAGTTGATAATTTAACCATCACACTTGGGAATCCCTGAATCTGGCTGGTCCCTAAGTACAGTTGTATGCTCTGCAGTCCTAGTTACTCAAGAAGCTGAATCAGGAGGATTGTTTGAGTTCAGTAGACGGAACCCACTTAGACAGCATAAAGAGACTCCTAACTCCAAATAAAATACAACAGTAAAGTAATATTGACATATTCCTATGTTATCAGCCATCATTCGATTCCTAAATATTTATTTTAAATGAAAATATGTTGTCTTAGTTAGGGCTACTGTTGCTGAGACAAAGCACTATGACCAAAAGCAACTCGTGTAGGAAAGGGATTATCTGGTTTAGTCTTCTCCATCACTATTCATCATCAAAATAAGTCAGGACAGAAACTCAAGAAAGGCCAGAACTTGAAGGCAAGGCTTTACCTCCTAAGATCTACAACCTGTCCAAACAACCTGTTGTTGTGATAAATTATTGTAACTGAAGGCACTTTAAGGAAGAGTTTATTTTGGTTACAGTTCCAGAAAACTACACCTTCACAGGGGTAGGGAAAGGAGTAGCTGCAGGAACAGGAAGCTGAGGTATCACACCTCAGCTGCACACAAGAAGCAGAGAGAGAGTAAAAAGAAAGTGGAGTGAGGCTGCAAAGTCTTCTCCCCACAAGGGACTGCCTCCCACAAGGCTGCATCCTGTAAAAGTCTCATAACCTCTCCAAACAGTGCCCATGAAGAAGCAGGGCCAGTGCCATGCTGGGAAACAGGCCACCATCCTGAGACAACTGGTGACTGAGGGCTGGACTCAAGCTCCAAGAAAATAGAAAAATAATAGGGTTTAAAAAAACATATCCTGGAATCGCAAAAGCAGGATACAGGCAGTAAAAATTTTTACAAAGACCAGATGTTCCTATAGATATCCTACTAGAACTTTATAATTCCCCTACAAACATCCTGCAAAGCTGTTAACAGCCACATACACGGACTTCTCCAATAATTACCTAGTCTTTAGCTTCCCTGTCCAATCATGCAACACCGAGACTCATAATCTACCATTTGTAGCTCTATCCTATATAACCCCCCCTGTAAAAAGAACTTGGAAACTTCCTCCCTTACATTCAGCAGAAGGAGTGTTGCTGTCTTGGTCCCTGTCTTGGCTTGAAGAAAGAAAGCTTTTGTTCTTGCATTGGGAAGTTGGCTCCACGGTGGTTTTGTTGGGTGTCCCAAGACTCTAGTATAACACCACCAAGTGTTAAAACACATGAGCCTCTGAATACAAGCCACATTCAAACCACAACAGTGCCTGAAATCAGAAGATGATTACACTGTAGAACGGGATTAGTGAGAAAAGGAAATGTTCTTAGACCCTGGAAGTAACTGTTCCCTATCTTCATTTGAGTGTTGGATTGTTGTTATTTTTGTTTGTGTTCTTGACAAAAGCTAGAGACATCTGAGAAGAGGGAACCTCAACTGAGAGAATGTCCCCATCAGATTGGATGGTGGGCAAATCTGTGAGGTATTTTCTTGATCGATGTAGAAGAGCCCATCCCACTGGGGGTGGTGTCATCAAGGGGCAGGTCCTGGGATGCAGAGGAAAGCAAACTGGGTGAGCCGGGGAGCTGTCTAGGGAGTAAGCACTAGTCTCCATGGCCTCTGTCTCAGTTCCTGACACCAATTCCTGCCCTTAGTTCCATTCATGATGTATAGTAAGCTAGCAGATGAGATAAACCCTTTCCTTCCCAGGTTTCTTTCAGTCATAGTGTTTATCTCAACAATAGAAAACAATCTAATATAGATGTACATGGGAATACATTTTGTCAAAATTCATCTCACTGTAGGTGAACTTAAAATACTTTTGAAAATACTTTTTGAAAAAAAAATGTTCTCTAACTTCCTACTGAATCAGAATCTCTAGAGCTAAAATATGTATATATATTTTAAAGCAGGATTTCACTGTTTAGCTCTGGCTAGCCTGGAACACACAATGTAGGCCAGGCTGGCCTTGAGCTCATAGAGGTCTACTTGCTTCTGCCTCCAAAGTACTGGATGCCCCACTATGCTCAGCAAATTTATGTTTTAAGATCATCTCAGGAGATTCATCTATGTGGTCTTCTTTGGGAATATCAACTCCCAAGCAAGCTGGCTAGATCCCTCAGGCAATCAGCCTGAACAAGTTTTATAGCTGCTGCTAAGGACCATCTGAGAACAGCTATTGCTTCCTGAGTTCTTATCATGACCTCAAATTCTCCTAACCACCCAGCAAAGCGAGGAACAGTATGTTTCATAGAGAAACAGATAACATGACAGTTGGAATCACGCAGTCACAGTGAAGACAGTTAGCTCAGCCCTCCGCTCTACACACCGCTCATTCCTTTCACCATTCACTAGTTTATCCATTAACAATAAAGGTAAGTAAATGCTGGGTGAGATGCTGTCTGTTTCCTTTCCCCCATTCCACCCCAAGCCCGCCCCTGCACTGTAGTGGGAACTGATGGATAAATTAGTTTCTACCTTGACCTGGCCTTGGGGAAAATTGCAGATCTCGGGCTCTTTTGATTTTAGTTATCCAAGTGATTAGCAAGACAGGCAGGAGGCTTATGGTTATATAAGCACAGATAAAGGAAATCTCTGTATTGTTTACTTTGAGAACTTTCCAGAAGCTAACATCAATAGCATGCCATGTGAAAAATGGGTTAAAATCATTATCAGATTATGAATAATTCACCAGGCACCCCTGCTACCCATTACATTTTGTTCTACATAATTGCTTCCTGAAAGTCTATTCCCAGAGCAGGGAATTGGGAGTATCCATGAAATTGAATATTTCTGCCTTTGACAAGTAAATTTAAACAAAATTGTAAATTAGTTTCAGTCCACTGCTGCCTGTCTTCTTTGAGTTGATAAGATTAATTTTTTTAGTAAAGTTACTGAGCAAATATATATATATGTGTGTTATGCATATATATACATATATATTCAACTCAATATGTACTTTGAAAGGGAAATTAGTCTCCTATAGTGCCCAAGGCTTCCAAGTATTATGGAAGACTCGGGATGTGATGAGGCAAAGACAAAACTAAAGAAAAAAATGTCTAAAGGGAATCAGAGTCAAATCACAAAATATTCTTTGCATGTTGTGAAAATAGAATTACCGGGGGCTGGAGAGATGGCTCAGCGGTTAAGAGCACCGTCTGCTCTTCCAGAGGACCCGGGTTCAATTCCCAGCACCCACATGGCAGCTAACAACTGTCTGTAGTTCCAGTTCCAGACAAACACCAAGACAAATAAATAAATAATAAATAAATAAAGTTTTTTTTTAAAAAAAAAAAAAAAAAAGAAAGAAAATAGAATTACCAGGATAGGACAATCATGCCTTTTGAAAAAAAAAAGCTGATATGTACTTCACACTAAAACTAAAGAAATTTATAGGTAAAAGTGTTATAAACCAGTGTGTGTGTGTCTATGTGTCTATATGTTTTCCTTTTTTTTTTTTTTTTTTTTTTTTTTTTTTTTTTTTTTTTTTTTTTTTTTTTTTTTTTTTTACAAGATCAGGCATACAGGCACATGGTTGTAGATCTAGCTGCTCAGAGGTTGGTCAAAGCAATCCCATGCCCTAGGAGCTCAACACCAGCCTGGGCAAAATTTGTGAGACATCCTGTTTTTCTTTTGGTATTTTTTATATGTATGGGTGTCTTGTCTACATGTGTGCATGTGCACCACGTACATGCCCTGTACCTGAGGAAGTCAGAAGAGGGCACTGAACTCCCTGGAATTGGAATTACAGATGGTTGTGAGCCACTGTGTGAGTGCTGGGAATGGAAGCCTGGTCTTCTTCAAGAGCAACAAGTGTTCTTAACCACTGTTCTTTCTCTCTATTCTCAAGACACAATTTCTCAAAAATACACCATGAGCATACATTTTAGACAATTCACACAAACGGAATCATTCAGTGTGTTCTCTTTTCTTACTGTCTCTTTTGTTTAGATAACATTAGCAGGGCCTGGAGAGATGGCGCAGTGGTTAAGAACACTTGCTCCTCTTCCAGAGGACACAGGTTTGATTCTCAGCACCCACATGGCAGCTCATAACTGTCTCTAACTCCAGTTCTATCCAGTTCAATACCTTCTTCTGACTTCACTGGCTACCACATGCATGTGGTACATAGACATACACATGCAAGCAAAATACCTATATACATAAAATAAAATTTTTGTTAAAAAGGTAACATTGCCAAAGCTTATCCATGTTGTAGCATGAAGCAATATCTCATTCCTTCTTTTTTTTTAAATTTTATTTATTTATTATGTACACAGTACAGAGAAGAGGGTACCAGATATCACCATAGATGGTTGTGAGCCACCATGTGGTTGCTGGGAATTGAACTCAGGACCTCTGGAAGAACAGACAGTGCTCTTAATCTCTGTGCTATCTCTCCAGCCCCATCTCATTGCTGATTAATTTCCCATTTTATGGACATATCATGTATTGTTTATTCATTGATCAGTTGTTGGACAGTTGAACAACTCCAATTGCTTGGCTATTATGAATCATATTGCTACAAATATGGATGTACAGGTTTTTAGGAAACATAAGTTTTCTGTCTTCTTGGGTCTGATCCTAAGATGTGGGATTGTCAGGTCAGACAGAAACATCTGTACTTTTTTTGAGGTGAATATTTTCCATGGTGGTCACACCATTTTACACTCTCAGCAGCGTACAGGGGCTCTGCCTTTCTTTAGAAATATCTTCTTTCTAGAAACACCCTCACTTTACCATCTTTAGCAGCATCAGTCTGTACCCACCACAGCTTATGTGAAAATCCTAGTCCATGTTATTACCTCCCTGAGTTATTCCTTCTGTATAACATACTGAAATTTAAGAGCTGTAATAATACAATCAAGATGCTCCCAGATTCAAATGCCTGAAGTGGACACCCTGCCAAGCTTGCCCTCATTCCATGGTGCCTTAGTTACTTTTCAATTGCTGTCATAAGACACCATAAAGCAGCTTATAAAAGAAAAAGATGATTATGGACTTACAGTTTCTGAACAGGCTGGAATCTGTCTTAGTTTCTAATGACCGTGACAACTCTTACCAAAAAAAAAAAAAAAAAAAAAAAAAAAAAAAAAAAAAAAAAAAAAAAAAAAAAAAAAAAAAAAAAAAAAAAAAAAAAAAAAAAAAAAAAAAAATTCAACTGGAGTTTGCTTATAGTTTATAAGTTTAGTCCATTATCATGGCATGAAGCATGGTGGCATGTAGACAAACTTGGTGCCAGAGAGGTAGCTGAGAATTCTATATCTGATGGCAGACAGCAGCAAGAGAGAGTGACACTGGGCCTAGTTTGAGCTTCTGAATCCTCAAGCACCCCTCCTCTGCCCCCACTACTTCCTCCAACAAGGCCACACCTCCAATAATGGCACTCCCTATGAATCTGTGGGGTTTAATTTCATTAAAAAGACCACAGAGTATATGGCCATACTAGCAGAGAGTATGGCATTAGGCAGGCAGGCGTGGTGCTGGAGTAGCAGCTTAGAGCTTACAGTTTGTTCCACAGACATGAAGCAGAAAAGGGTTAACACCTCCTCCAATAAGACCACACCTCCTAATCCTTCCCAAACAGTTCCACTAACTGGGGACTAATTATTCAAGCATATGAACCTATGGGGGGCGTTCTCACTCAAACCACCACACATGTCAATTTCTTCCAAGCACAGAATGAGGTCTGGTGGAAACTTACACCCACCCAGTAGTTTAGCAACCTCAGGAACAGACCTTCCATCTCTCAGTATATTGCTTATACCATGTCTATGCTTGGACTAAGCACATATCAAGGAAAAATGTTTTGCCCTTACTGGCTCCGATGCCAATATCTGCGGTTAGATCAGAAGATGGAGAAATTGATGTGTTAGGCTGTGTGGTGGGAGGCACATGCTGAGCTGTCAAAAATAATTGCTGCCAAGGCCTCGGTTCAGAGGAAAGGCATGATAGGAACTTCATATTCCATGGCAGATGGATAGGAGGATATTTTAGGTTCAGAGAAAGCTGAAATCAACCCATCAGCTTCCTGGGTTGTGGGGCCGGGCCTGCCCTGAGCAGCCTGGGGTACAGAGGGAGGACATGGAGGAGGGGCAGGAATTACTTAATCTGATATGGACTCAGGCTCCGTTTCTCTGTGTGTAGTACTTTTTCCAAATGAGCAGAGCAGAATCTGCTTCAGAAAATGGAGGAATACCTTCTGCAACTCAACACATTCCCTTTACTCTTGGTGGGTTTCAAAGTCTGAGTTCTCATGGGGCTTGAAAACACTTGAAATAAGGTTACACATGTTCATAGGTTCAACAGAAGAAATGAGCAGAGTCCTGTGATGTTAGCACTGGCGGGTCTCTGGGAGCACCTAGCTTCCCCCCACTCCCCGCCCCCCCCCCCCCCGTCTTGTTTTGCAGGAGAAATGGAGGCCTGCTGAGGAGGTGCGTCCGTGGGCACGCAGGCGCCAAGTGTGTGGGTTCTCATTCAGCTCTCCACACTTGCCTGATCCCCTGAGTACATTCTGGGAGGGGAAAACACAATCCCAGGCAGGTCAAAAATGCCTACGAATGCCGTGAGCTCATGGAGACTTTCCTGTTTGAATTTCCTGTTCCGGCTTTGCAGAGGTCTGTGTGTGCCTAGGGGAGGGCTCCTGGTTGAGCACAGCACCTTGCTGGGCTGAGCCCACACGGCTCAGTGAATCACCCCAGCACAGGAAGTGTCTTCATGGGATGCCTGCTGTGAGAGAAGAACGTACACAGGGTTGGGAGGAGGGAGTGAGAAGCGTGCCTGTTTCAATGAAGTCGACAGCTAAAATCTGCAGCCTCCATCTGAGCACCAGTAGCAGGATCTTCTGTGGCTAGCACAGATGCCGCAGATGAAATCCTGTCTGCATTTGCTACCCAGGAAGAGGTACTTACTCTGTTGCTCTGCTGGGACATTTGGAGAGTCCCTTCTCCCATCCCCATGAAATTGAAAGATCTCTTTAAGGGTTTAAGATTTAGTTTTCTTCTGTCCTTTCCTCCTCCCCTCTCCTCTCCTCCCCTCCCCTCCCCTCCGTTCTTAGTTTTGTTTTGTTATGGAAGTAGGGCTAACCTAGAACTTGCTCTGTAGACCAGGCTAGCCTCAGACTCAGAGTTCTGCCTGCCTCTGCCTCCTAGGTGCTATGATTAAAGGCTCCCCTAGCAGCCGAGTCTTTCTTCTTTTTGATCTGACCATAGAGCAGAACTTCTTGTGCACCTTGAACTTCTGTGCATCGCCATGCCTGGTTTATACCGAGGAAATAAATCCACCCCAAGGCTTTCTGCACAGAGGCTGAGCACGTAATCAACTGAGCTCCACCCTGGACCCTCTAGTCTATCGTTCAGGTCCCAAACATATCTCCCCAGCTCTCATTTGTCTTTTAATTTGTTTTTCTCTCCCCAAAAGACATTCATTATAGTGCTAGAGACGAAAACGTGGGGCCCCCGGACACCTTAGGCAAGCACACACTCTCATGAAAAACTTCCTTCAAACAGATGATCCTCCTGCCTCAGTCTGGAATTTCTGGTGCAGTATTTAATTTTCATGCATGATTACATCTGGCAACCCTTCTTCTGTGTTGCTTAACGGGTGTCATAATTACACCTGTTGGTACATTCTACCTAAAACACAGCTTCCTTTCCTAAATTTGCTTTCTTTTATTTCCTGAGGCGAGAGTCTACAGCAGGCAGGCCCTAACCGCCAGCTTTTCCCACGTCAGTCTCACAAGTGTTGCGATTACAGACACGTGTAGTTTGAAGAAAAGCAGGAAACTATATTCTCACAGTCAGGGCCTGACTTCCAAGTGAGACACCCTATTGTGAATGGAAGATGGTGAGGTGGGAGAGCAGAAAACTGTCTGCAGTGTCTGCCTGTCTTTGTGTTCCTCCATGGGCCAATGACGTACTTGACAGTGGACTCCACGGCCCACACTGTGCCCCTCACAGAGCCCCCTTTCTCTCTGTGAGAGCTGAGAGAGAGGTTCTATCCTCATGGTCACCAGGCAGTCCCATTGATCTCCAGCCATACATCATCCTGTCAGTGCTGCTAAATGTCTTCAGAAGAGGTTGACTCTGCCTTTATGAGAGGCCGGTGGCTCTTCTCAGCCCCATGAAGAGGCTGGATTGGCTCCTTCTGAGCTATACTGGATCACCTGGGCCCTTGAGCATCTCTATTTTGTCCTGGATCTTGGGAGGTCCATCTTGAATTGTCTCATCAGCATCTTGCTTCTGATGTTGCTCTATAGTGAGTGTGCTTAAGCACAGTGCAAAGGAGGGGGGAGGGGGCTGTCATAGTCACCACTCTTACCACTGTGACCAACTTTGACATGCAACAACTTGGAGGAAGGATTTATGTTGGCATATGGTTGGCATATGTACAATACATCATGCTGGGAAAGCATCGCAGTGGAAGGAGATGCAGGCAGCAGGAATGGGAGGCTGCTTGTTCACATTCTGGAGATTCAGCAAGCACAAAGAAGAGATAAAGCAGGGCCAGGCTGTAAACATCAAGGGCCAACTTCAGTGATCTTCTTCCCCCAGCCAGGCTCTGTCATATAAAGGTTCTTTAACACTTCTGTCTTGGGTAGGATATATTTTATTGCTGAGAAGAGATACCATGACCAAGGCAACTCTTACAAAGGGAAACATTCAACTGGGGCTGGCTTACAGTTCAGAGGTTTAGTCCATGATGGCCATGGCAGCTGGAGTGCAGGCAGGCATGGTGCTGGAAGAGGAGCTAAGAGTTCTACATCTTAATCTACAGACAGATGAATGTGAACTGTGACACACATTCTCCATCAAAGTCACACCTACTCCAACAAGGTCACACCTCTTAATAGTGCCAGTGGGGGCCAGTTACATTCAAACTACCACAGTCTCCAAGCAGCACCAGCATCTGGAGGTCCAAATGTTCAGACACAGGCATCCATGGGAGACATTTCCCATTCACACCACAGCAGAATGTTTCTTCTGCCTTCCAAGCATTTCTCTTCCCTCCCACAGGCCAGTTTCTCACCATAGATAGATAGATAGACAGACAAACAGACAGACAGACAGATAGATAGATAGATAGGTAGGTAGATAGATAGGTAGGTAAATAAATAAATAGTTGAGTACTAGTGGGAACTGTCCAAGATATAGATGGTCAGAACTAACAACAGCCAAGTTACAATACTGCTACTTTCTGATTCTTTTTTTTTTTTTTTTTTACACCTGCATCAAGAGATTTTGCTACTTTCTTTTACTTGCCAGGGTAGCATTTGCCTACACTCAGATGAAGTGTGATCCTAGTCTTATCAATAAAAAGCAAGAGTCGGATATCTGGGTAAAAGCTGAATGATCAGAGAAGCAAAGGAGCAGCCACAGTTACTTTGAAAGACTCTGGGTTCTAGGGTTTGACCCAGGCATTCAGTTTAGGTGACTTGTCCAGGCTTGCCCGGACATGCCCAGGGTCCCCTGTCTCCCCCCCTCACACAAGCACAAGCCTGCAGGCAGATAGTAAAAGGGTTGCTAAGGAACCATCAGATAACCAGAAGTACGTGACCGGGACCGCATACCACAAGAAGCCTGTAATCAGGGAGCCCCCCTCCCAGCAAGCGGCCGTTTCTTCCCGCCACTAGGCCTTCATCCAATAAGTAAAAGTTGTTGTTTAAATGAGCAAATGATTTCCTTGTTTTCCCTATAACCACGCCTTTTGCTTCTGTAAGTCTGCCTCCCGCTCTCCCCTATGCTATAAAAAGCCCCTGAACAAAGCCTCTGCGCGCCAGTTAGCTCCCCGAGTTGCTGCCGCCCGGAGGTACCTTCGCCCCCCAATAAACCCTCTTGCAATTTGCATCTGATCTGTGGCTCAGCTCGGTCTCTGAGACTCGGGGTCTCCTTCTGAGGAAAGGTCCTCATTTGGGGGTCTTTCAACTTCTTACCCCTGAATCCTCCAGCCAAAAAGAGCTGAGATAACTGTTTTCACCAGCCTTGTCACTTCCTGTCTCCACCCTGGCTTATCACTTCCTGTCTCCACCCTGGCTTGTCACTTCCTGTCTCCACCCTGGCTTGTCACTTCCTGTCTCCTCTCTGCACAGACCTCCAGACTTCTATGGTCAGCTAGTGACTAGCTTCTCCCTCTCATCCCCAGGCAAGCTTTATTTGTCAGAACACAAACAAAATATCACACAACACCAGATCTTCATTTCTTTTCCTTTTGGGAAGCCCAACAACTCTCCCTCTGCCCTGGAGAAAACTGCAAAGTTTTGCAACATGAGTGAGCTACACAGCTATGAGAGAGCTGACCTTCAGACCTTGTGTTCTAGAGGATTCTCTTGCTTGTTCCTTTCCCTTGTAGAAGGGATATCAGAGACTGTCCAGACCAAAGAGTGATCTAGCAGCTGAAAAGTCACACAAATGAGCTAAAAAAAAAAAAAAAAAAAAAAAAAAAAGAACATAGCCTGGCATGGTGAGTATTTTCTTAATTAATGATTGATGTCGGAGGGCCAAGCCCATTGTGGGTGGTACCATCTGGGCTAGTGGTCTTGCCTTCTATAAAAAACAGGCTGAGCAATCCATTAGGACATGAACTCAAACAGTTCCTGCCTTCAGATCCCTGCCCTGTTTGAGTTCCTGTCCTGACTTCCTTTGATGATGAACTGTGATGTGGAAGTATAAGCAGAATAAACCCTTTTCTCCCACGTTGCTCTCATCATGGTGTTTCATCACAGCAATAGAAATCTAACTAAGACATCATTCCTCTCAACTCCTCAAAGCCCTTACTACCCTCTCAACTCTCCCATCCCTTCCCACCCAACTTTGAGATTATTATTTTTTCCCCATGGAGTCCACTCTGCTGCCCAGCTAGTCTTGATGTTCTCTGGTGTGTAGTCACTGTACCAGGAGCCACATCATTAAAGAAAATGGACTCCCCTCTCCCAGCCACTATCCTATGCTAATAATGCCTCAGCTAGTAGTGAGATTACATGCCCACCTTCCCCACCAATTACTGGGATTTTTATCTGCCTGGAGTTTATACAGGTCTTGTGCATATTGTTATCATTCTGAGTTCATATGTGCATTGGCCCTGTTTGTGTCTGGAAAATAGTTTCCTTGATGTTATCTATCATCTCAGGCTCTTAAAAAAAAAAAAACAAAAAAAACAAAAAAAACTTTCCCTTTTCTCTTTAACAAAGATCCACGAGCCTTGGGGGAGGGAGTTGTTATGAATGTCCAATTTAAGGCTAAGCATTCTGCACATGGGCCAGTTGTTGAGGAGGAGGACCGTCTGGGTTCATTAGCATCTACTGCAAGGAGAAGCTTCCTGATGAGGGTTGAAAGATGCTGTGATCGGGGCTGGAGAGATGGCTCAGAGGTTAAGAGCACTGACTGTTCTTCCAGAGAACCTGAGTTCAATTCCCAGCAAAACCACATGGTGGCTCACAACCATCTATGATGAGGTCTGGTGCCCTCTTCTGTAAAACTGTATGCATAATAAATAAATAAATCTTAATAAAAAATGTTTAAAAAAAAAAAAGAAAGATGCTGTGATCTGTAGGTATAGCAATGCCATTTTATTACTATGTTAATTTAGCAGAATAATAATATTGGGTCTTTCCTGGTGTTTATGACCTATGTAGCTGTAAGTTCTTGGCCCCTTTAGTACAGTCAGGTATTGGTTTCATATCAGGGAGCAGGCCTTTAATCCAAGCAGAAAGTGTTTGGTTACTTTGGTGTTTTGAAAGAAAACAGCTCCAATGCACTATTAGGAGGTATGATTTTGTTAGAGTAGGCGTGGCCTTGTTGGAGGAAGTATGTCACTGTAAAGGCAGGCTTTGAGGTCTCCTATGCTCAAGCTATACACAATGTGGTACTCAGTTCATTTCCTGTTGCCTGTGGATCCAGATGTAGAACTCTCAGTTCCTTTTTCAGCACCATGTCTGTCTGCATGCCACCTGTCATGACAATAGTGGACTGAACCTCTGAACAGTAATCCAGCCCCCAATTAAATGTCTTCCTTTGTAAGGGTGGCCTTGGTCATGATGTGTTTTCATAGCAATGGAAACCCTAACAAAGACAGTATAATTTTCATACCACTACTGCATGAATAGATCTGTCTTGTCAGGGCAGCCATTGTTGCAGTTTGTTGGGGAGGGGAGCTGGGGTCCACAGCTGGATTTTTTTTTTCTTGACCACATGCATAGCCTCTTCCAGTACTATAAATGCTAGTCAGTAGTGATGAGGTTTGCAGGAGAGTATCAGTTTGAAGTCTCCATGTTCTGTGACTCAGATATATCATGCCTTCCACAGCAGTATTTCATTCCCAAGCTCTGAAGGGTAGCCAGGAGTATTGGCAATAACCTGCAAAACTTAGGGGTCTATGTGTCCCCATTGGTCAACAACTCAAAAAGAGGTAACCCAGGCCTGACAAATGAGCTTTGAACAAGCAACTCTATTCTCATAATTTTTTAATTTATTTTTATTTTCTTGAGGCAGAGTTTCATTATGTAGCCCTAGATGACCTAAATCACTGAGATCTGCTCTCCTCTGCTTCCCAAGTGCTGGGATTAAAGGTGTGCTTCAGCATAACCAGCCCTGCTGTTGGAAAATTTTAAGAACATGATTAAAGATTCATGTTGTTTATTATTATAACATTGTAATAGGGAAAAATTGGCTGTTGCTCCACAGCAAGGGAATTGATTCAACTATGACACATCTATCTAATGGAACATTATGCAGCTTTTAAAACTATACTATCATGAATATTCATAGACATAGAAAGATGATTATAGTAAATTCTTGAAAAAAATAATTGTACTATAATACTGTTTCTGTCAATAAAGACACAGAGAGATGTAGTGTGTGTGTGTGTGTGTGTGTGTGTGTGTGTGTGTGTATGTGTGTTACCATAACCTGACCTACCTGAAATGATTGGAATTTTCATCTTTTCTGTTACCTATGTTTCCGTTCTAGTTTGTTTTCTGTTACTGTGATAAAACAAAAAAATACAAAAAACACTCTGACCAAAAGCAACTTAGGGGCGGGAAGGATTTGTTTCAGTTTATAGGTTATATTTGTAACTGAGGGAGGTCAAGGCAGAAAGTCAAACGAAGCAGAAACCACAGAAGACTGCTGCTGGCTCCCTCCCAGGCTTATGCTTAGATAGCTTTCTTCTTCACTCCTGGACGGTGCTACCCAAAGTGGACTGAATCAGTTTCTCCCACAGATATGCCTGAAGGCTAATGTGGGCAGTCCCTCAGCAGAGACCTCCTTTGTAGCTGACACCAGGCTGTGTCCGGTTGAAAGTTAAAGCTAACTCACTGTAGCTGCCTCTTAGAGGTGAGTATGTGTTTCCTTGTAAAGAGAAGAAAACACTCAGAATGAATTTCATTTTGAAACTAGACTATGTTCTGTGCTAAAAGAATTGATAATGCCAGGTTGGGGAGGATGTGAAGGACATGAGCTTTTTTTTTTCTTTAAATTTTTTTTTTAAACCTTATTTATTTATTTATTTGCCTGGTGTTTTGCCTGGAACTGGAACTACAGACAGTTGTTAGCTGCCATGTGGGTGCTGGGAATCGAACCCTGGTCCTCTGGAAGAGCAGACGGTGCTCTTAACCGCTGAGCCATCTCTCCAGCACCCCCCCCCCTTTTTTTTTCTTAAGATAGGATCTCTCTCTATCTAGCTCTGGCTGTTCTAGAACTCAGTACATAGACCAGGCTGGCTTCAGACTCACAGAAATCCACCTGCCTCTGCCTCCCAAGTACTGTGATTGAAAGCATGTGCCACTTCTATCTGGCTTCCAAACACCGTTAATCAGTAATGGAACTATTTTTTTAATATTTATTTATTATGTATAATTGGTGTTTTGCCTACATGTATAACTGTGTAAGGGTGTCAGATCTTGGAATTATGGACAGCTGTGATCTGCCATGTGGATGCTGGGAATCCAACTCAGATCCTCCGGAAGAACAGCCAGTGCACTTAAACGCTGAGCCACCTCTCCAGCCCTTAAGCATCATATCTTTAAAAATATTCACTAGCCAAGTTTAAAGAGATTTTTAAAATTTAGAGTCAATAAAACTTTACTTAGTAGAAATATGCAAAGCTCAATAGCAAATACATCACTGATCCATGTTACTTTCTTGGTCCTGTGTTGCCAATGGTGCATCTTAACTATAACAAACCCTCAACAGCTGGTGCACACAGCTGGTGACTGCTGTACTAAACAGTGTGAGACTTGGTCGTGGGCTATTTGTGGCTTCATTAAGGTATAGTTAAATTTTAAAAATTAGGGCTGAGAATTTAGGCAAGTTGATAGAATGCTTACCCTGGGATCAATTCCCAGTACCATAGGAAGCCAGGCATTGTGTCACAGGCCTGTAATCCCAGCACTCTAGGAAAAAGAGGCAGAAGGGTCAAAGATTTAAAACAAGTAAGGAGACCAGCCTGGCTTACATCATATCTCATTGCAAAAAAAACAAGCTAACAGAGCTGGACAGATAGATGGCTCAGCAGTTAAGAGCACTGACTGTTCTTCCAGAGGACCTGAGTTTGATGCCCAGCATCCACATGGCAGATTACAGTGTATTAAGCTGATCATGGCAGCACATGTCCCTTAACCCCAGTATTTAAAAGGCAGAGACAGGCAGATATCTATGAGTTTGAAGCCAGTCTAGTTTACATAGTGAGTTCTAGAACAGCCAGAGCTACATAGTGAGATCCTGTTTCAAAAATCTATCAATAAAGTATTTATTAAATAAGTCTATGTGTTGGAAGTATAGCTTAGTGACAGCGCTTTCCAGGCATGTGTGAGGCCCTGGGTTTGATCCCCAATACTGAAAAAAATATGCAATTGTGTGTATTTAAGTGGGATACATAGCTGGATGGTGTTTATAATATTATTTTAATTGGGCAAAAATGTGTAAATTTGTTTATGCTGCCAATATTACTTTAACTGTGTAAAGATGTTATTTTTGTTGATGCTACATTTGTTTAACTATGTAAAGATGCGTGTTTTATTATGTAAAGATGTGTTGCATCTGTTTCACCTTGGCTGCCTAGGGCACCTGATTGGTCTAATAAAGAGATGAAGGCAGAAAGAGATGAATGAGGGAAATGCCTGGGGCCAGAAGCTAGGCAACTGTCAGCCATCCACACCTGGAGACAGCACAAAAGTCAAAAAGATAAAAAGCCCCAAGGCAAATGGTAGATATAGAGAAACAGGTTAATTTAAGTTAAAGAACTAATAAGAAATGTATCTAAACTAGGTGGAGCATTCAAAACTAATGATAAGTCTCTGTATCATGATTTAGAAGCTGACTGGTGGCCTAAAAGAAAAAGTCTGGTGCAGCATGGTGGTGATGTGTGCCTTTAATCCCAGCACTCTGGAGGCAGAGGTAGATGGACCTCTATAAATTCCAGGCCAGCCTGGTCTACAGAGTGAGTTCCAGGACAGCCAGAGCTACACAGAGAAACACTATCTCCAAAAACAAAACAGACAAGCAAACAAAGTGTGATACATGTCTAAGTGTCAACATAAAAACAGGACCCTAATCTCAAAGAGAAGAGATAGTATATTCTGGAACCAAATGAGTGACTGTGGTCTGAAAATGCATATTATAGTTACTTCAAATAGCATGTTCCAACACGGCAACAGTTTTATGATGTTATTATCCTGACAGAACAAAAGAAAGTTACAAATCAAGGTGCTTTTAGAATCAGTCAGTGGAAACACTGGGTTATAGTAAAGTGGGACACCTTTCCTGTAGGCTTCAGAGTGTCCTCTAATGGCATTCAACCTTTGGGGTAGTGGAAGCCACGGCTTTATTTGTACACTCCAAAAGGATTTACCTAATAGGCTTAAGGATGCTATGTCACATACAGAGGTGAGTTAATAATGGCCATTTCTAGGACTGAAGATAGCAGAAGATAAGATCTTTTTAAAATGATTAAAATGATCATTATGTTATATATATTTTACTGCCAAAGACAAGTCAGGTTTGAGGGGCTACCATAACATACAGGAAGACCAGCTGTCCCCCATGAGTCTTTTCCTAATCCTGGGGAGTGCACGGGTTTCCCAGTGAAGGTTTGATGGTTGTCACTGTTTCTAAGGCAATGCTGCTGGCAGGATGAGAATACATAGAGTCTGGGCACAGACCATGGGGCCAGCCACTCACTGACTATCAAGGTGATTTTGAGTGACCTTATGTGCCTGTCTGTGTATTACTTCTTGAGGGTAAAACTGGAGCATCCCTGTCTAGGGTTGTTCAAAGTGAAAAGGCCATGTATTCAAACTACCCAGCACCATCTCGAGGCACAGTGAGCACTCAGGAGCTCAGGGAGGATCCTCTGCAGCTCCCCAGTACAGCCTTTCTTTCTCTCACAGATCTTGCACTGCAGAGATTTGGTTCTGGTACGAAAGGCTCACTCCCAAACCTGGTGGTGAAATTCCTCCTAGCAAGCTTGGGTGGGACTTCCTCTTCTTTTTTGCCTCCATCAGCAGAGGAGAACTGCCAGGAAATGATCACTCCACACAATAATTAAAAATGGTTCCCACTTTTTTGACTATATGTCGATTCAGCACATTCACGGTGAGCATGGCACTGTGCCCTGCCCTGAGCAACAGAGGCCTTTCTTGCCCAGGCTCTTCTGCTATGTAAAAAACTACAACCTGGACAACACCACCCCTACTCCCACCTACCAACTTCCTCAACTCTCCACCCTCCTATGCTCGCCCTTTATTTTCTGGCTGCCTGGCCACAGGATGGCTCATGGCTCACACAATTGCAGCGGGGTCACAAGGCACCATACCCAATTCGATCTATACCTCCTGCCTAAGCAGTACATTTTATTTTTACAATTGTTTGTTTTTCAGGCTGAGGATATACCTCAGTTAATGGAGTGTTTGCCTCTCAGGCAAAAGGATTCATTTCCCAGCTTAGCACTCTGGAGGCAGAGGCAGAAGAATCAGAAGTTCAAGATTATCCTCAGATGCACAACAAGTTTGCGGCAATTGATGCAGAAAGCACTACTTTCAACTCAGAGAGTAAAGAGTTTATTCTGAAGCCAAATACAAGTGACTATGACCTGGAAACTGAGATTTAGGTTACCTCAAATATTGTATTTAAACATGGCAACAGTTTCATGAAGCTTTTATAGTAAGAAGAAAAAAATAGTAAGCGATAAAAGCTGGGTATGATTTTAATCTCAGCACTTGTTTGAAAGCAGAGGCAAGAGGAGGGATTTGTGGCAGATCTCTATGAGTTTTAGGCCAGCTTGCAGCTCGCTCTATGGAGTGAGTTCCAGAACAGCAGGAGATTCATAGTGTTGTCTCAAAACAATACCCAGAAGGTGGAGGAGGAGGAGAGGAAGGAAGAGAGAGAGAGAGAGAGAGAGAGAGAGAGAGAGAGAGAGAGAGAGAGAGAAATATGTAAGTCAAGACACTTTCCAAAGACATTGATACAAACACCAGGTGAGTGAGTGAGAGCAGATCTGGGAAATCTTTGATCTAGGCCTCAGATGCTCTCTGGTGAACTCTTAGCCATTGGTGGAAGCTAGGGGTCTATTGGTACATTCCAAAAAGATTTACCCAATAGCCGCAGGATGTTAGGTCACACACGGGCCGGCAATAAATGTCTGTTAAGAGAACTGAATACAGAGCCAAAGACAATTTGGTGCTCAACTTCTACTATCCCAGCTCTCCACAATCACAAAGTTTGAGTCAACCGATGAGCCTGTAGATTGTTTCACACAAGGGTAGACTGTGCCTGGAACTTCGCTTCACAATGCCAGAGTGACATACTTAAGACTTAAAGTAACAACGTGTCAGGAAGCGTGAGGAGAGCAAACAGCGCCAAGAGGACAGAAAGAAGAGCCCTTCCTTCAAGGACCGAAAGCTTTCAGCCCTCTCCTCCACATGTCACAATCTTTTCAGAGACCGTCTGTGTATCCTGGAGCATTGGGGTCCAATTACCTCTGACTTTATGCATATTTTAACATAAATAATGACACATGTGCTCTAGAGCTTGGTTTTCCTGGGCTGAACTTCTGATCACCCTCACAGAAGTTTACAGAACTGGGCCCTTTTAATTTTTTAATTTATTTATTTATTTTGCAGTATTGGGGATTGAACCCAGGACCTCAGGCATGTTAGGCAAATGTTCTTCCACTGAATTATACCCCCAGCCCATTTTATATATTTTTTTATGTGTATGAATGTTTTGCTTGAATGTATGTATGTATGCCACATGTATGTCTGATGCAATGGGTCCCCTGGAACTGGAGTTACCAATGGCCATGAGCCATCAAGTGGCTGCTAGGAACCCAGGTCCTCTTAACATCTAAGCCATCTCTCAAGCTCTAAATTTGTATGTCTGTCTTGTTTTCTCAGGTGGTTGTTTTGTTTGTTTTTTTCAAGACAGGGTCCCTCTGTATAGCCCTAGCTGTCCTGGAACTCAATTTGTAGACAAGGCTGGCCTTGAACTCAGAGATCCACTTGACTCTGCCTCCAGAGTGCTGGGATTAAAAGGTGTGCACCACTATAACCTGGCTCTTTTTGTTTTGTTTGTTTTGAGACGGCATCTCACTAAGTTGCTCACCCTGGCTTTAAACATACTGCATAGCTCAGACAAGCCTTTCATTTACAATTTTCTTGCTTCAACCTCCAAGTAGTTGGGAGTTGTACGTCTGTGCCTCTACATACACCTATACCTTTCCTTCTGTGTGTATGTTCATGTAGGTGTATATCTGTCAAGGTCAGAGGACCACCTCGGCTGTCATTTTTTAGGTGCTATTCATCCCATTTAGCACTGTGATTACAAGCATGCGCCACCACATCCAGCTTTTTTTTTTTTTTTAATTAAACATTTGTTTGAGGGGCTTGAACCCAGGCCTTCAAGCTTACAAAGTAACCCTATATCGAATGAGCTATAATGCCAGCTTAATTGTGACCTGTGAAACACTGTGTTTTATTCTATATTATAGCTGCACAGAATTGTTTAGGTTTAGACAGATATTGTTAGCTCTTCCAATGTTCCTTGAACAAACCAAGGACTTTTAAAAAGCGATGAGTTCTATTTCTTCGTGGGGTGGGCTTCCTCTACCTACCCCGCCCCTTCTTCACACAGTTGCTTACGTTTATCTGGTACGTCTAGTACTTAGTCTTATGACTAGCATTGACTTTGTCGAGACTAGCCTCCCACCCCCGCGCCCATCTGAATGCCTTGTTTTCCTTCTTCCAAAGCATTCTAAAGTCTTGCCGACGCTATTTTTCTTCCACAGCAACAGGCACTAAAGTGATTTCACTGTGCTTTGCCGAAAAGCTTATTTTCTTCACAAAGAGCTGAAATGTCTCTTCTGCTCTGAAGCAGATTGGGCCAAGGAAGAACAGACGGGAAGACCTAGAATTAAATTCATATTCAGGAAGGAAAGCGCTGTTCTCAGCAGAAATCCCAACGCTAGCCACCGTTAATTAAAGAAGACAACAGTCAGCACAGGCGTCCTCAGCCTCAGCCAGTTAGGGACAGCCTCGCTCTGGTAACTACGCTCCAGAGCCAGAGTCAAAAAAGACAGCCAATCAGGGAAGCCTCTCTAGGTCTCAGCCAATAAGCGAGGGCCTCTGGTGACGTTAACGGCAGCCTTGGTTGATGAGCTAACACTGCATCCTGAGATGCCTCGACACTTCCTCTTTGGAAAGCCAGCCTGGCTCTGAATGCCAAGTTCCCAAAAAACCTCATAAAACCAGTTCTGGGCTGTTGAGGAGCCTCTGTGAGCATGCGCAGATGTCTTTTTTGGGGGCAAACAGGAAGTTCTTTTTTTTTTGTTTCATCAGATGCCAAATTCAGTTTTATGAAACTCCTAACCGCTGGACACCTCCACCCTTCTACCATCCCTGTTAATGGTTTACTGTGAGTTCAGACTTGTGAGTGACCGATGGAAGAAAGCGTTCTTCATTTAGCAAATTCACTTTTTTATTCTTGTGGTGGCTTCTCTTTTATTTGTTCATATAGGAACCCACAAATGCCAGGGGGAAGCATATATTTTATTTCTTATTTGCTTATATTTTATGTATGAAGGCTCTGCTTGTTGGCAGATCTCATTATAGATTGTTGTGAGCCACCATGTGGTTTCTGGGAATTGAACTCAGAACCTTTGGAAGAGTAACCAGCCATCTCTCCAGCCCCCTATATTTTCTTAGTTATGGATAGTTACCAAGTGAGGAAAGAGCCATCTTATGCTCCTTGTGTATCATGTAGTTGTTCATTTAACATAAAAACACTAAAATAAACTAGCATATATCAACAGGCATAAAGAAAATGTGTGAACAGGGCTTGATGGCTCATGCCTTTAATGCTAGCACTGGAGGCAGAAGCAGGAGGATCTCTGTGAGTTCAAAGCCAACAAGGTCTACATAGCAAATTCCAGGCTATCGTGTGCTACTCAGTGAGTCTACAACAATAGCACACCAAGAACAAGGAATGTATGATTTCCTCATTTTCACTAAGAGAACTGCAGAGCAAGTAAAGTCTTGGTTAAGAGGAATCCAGGTTAAAACAATATTGGAAGTCAGGCACAGAGGCTCCAGCCTTTAATCTCAATTTTCAGAAGTCAGGAGCAAGACTACTGTAAAATTGAAGGCTTCCTGACTGTATATTGAGACAATCTTAGGGGGAAAGAGGAGGAGGTATGGGAGAAGTATAGGGGGAAGGGGAATCTGAGGTTGTAAGGGCTTTCTACCTCAACTGCTAGGCTAGTGAGAGCATTTTTTAGTTTGAAGGTGCTTTGTTTTTGCTTTATGAGTATGTGTGTCTTGTCTGGATACAAAGAGTTATAAACTGACATGTATATGTGAGTGGTAGGAATCAAACTGGGGTCCTTAACTCACAGGCAGTGAGTGCTCTTAACCATTGAGCCATCTTGCCAGCCCGGCACTTTCTAGTCTAAATTGAAACTTGGAACACATTTCAAATGCTAAAATAAGATCTGTTGCCAAAATAAAGGCAGCAGTCGTTCCATTTCTTATCACAATATCAAAATGCCCAATTGGTATGCTGTAGCCACAACACCAGTGATCACTACATGGGGACAGCTTGTCTTTTGTGCTGTATTTTTCTCACAGAGAAGGATATTGCAAGCAGAACCCTTTCCAGATGAGACTTGAGAAACTTAACAAATTTCAGTCTTTATTGAGTTAGCAGTTAAAGGGAAAACTTTCGCTGCTTTTGCTAGGGATAATACAAGTAAAACTTCCGGCGAATGTTTGCACAAAAGTACAAATAGTGTTTATTCATAGTCGAGGCAAAGCATGGCTGGCTGTCTCTGTGATGTTGCACAAATAGCATCCGGTGTCTTCCATCAAGACCAGTTAATTATCGTGAAACTGCCCGTGTCAGCGTTTCTGGTTTCTAACTGAGCAATTCTGGGATTTTAATGATGTCTTTGGCATACAGAATTTTTCATTTCCCTTACATTCCAAGATCCAGGAGATCTGCAACAAATGCCAACAAGAAAGTCCTTTTCATTTCATTTGAAGCACTGTTAATTCTAAGTAAAAGGACCCTTAAGTTCTTGACCTTTAAGTATAATCCTTTGAATGAAGTCTACTCACTTGTTCAGTTTTGATGTCAATTTAGCAATAGGATTATGCAAATTGAAGCGTAAAGAGTGTCACTGGAGTGCCTTTGTCACAAAGGGCAACAAAGCTCCTTTTTGTCATGGAGCAGAATTTTTAAAAAGTCTTTGAGCAGGAGAGTTCCTGTAGCCCTGGAGCATGGAAGAGTTATGTGCCACAAAATGTGTGATTTGATTAAGCCCATAAATTCTGGACCACAGTTCTTAGCATTGTTGAACCTCAGCCAGTACATATACAGTGTTCTGGCTCAGGTGATGGTCTTGAGCTTGGTTTCTCATTAACGACTGTATAATGACCAAAGGAACTAAGTTGAGTCTGGGTGGATAAGAGGATCTGAGTTCAAATCCCCAGACCTGCAAAGCAAAACAAAACCCACATTCATCTGTAATCTGGGGACTCCAGAAGGAAGATAACAGTCAGAGTTCTTCAAAGCTCATGGGCCAGCTAACCTGATCTGTTCAACAGACTATCAAAGAGTCCCTGAACCTAACCCAACATTGTCCTGACCTCCTTGCAGGAGCCCACATGAATGGGCACACTTGTACACACACAAAGCAAGTCTGAAAGTCTTATGTGGCACTGGGAAGCCATGGTAAATTGTTAGTGGAACACAAACTATGACTGCAAGTATTTTTCAAGAAAATTCTGCAAAATAATCTAGAATTAAGATTAACCAAGTCATTAAAGAAATAGAAGTGTACACCTAGAACATCTATAATTTATTTCAAATAAATATGACTGAGTATAGCAATATTTTTCTTTTATCTTAATGCACACATGCATAAAAATTAGAAATAATTCAAATGTACCACTGTATCTCATGTTTTTATTAAGTCTGGATCTTGCTTCCTCAGTGCGTGTACCTCTATATCTTTGCTCATGTCTGGCTTCATGCCTCCCTCTACAAAATCAAGTTCTATTTATTTTTCAGACTAACTCAAGATAGTAATGACAATAGAAATTTCTTAATGTTTTAAGTATGCTAAAGCATTTACTTCTCTCTGGGGCTTAATACTAATAGCTCATACCACACAGTAAATAAACCTTTTGCTATTTTGTAGACAAAATGAAGAGAGAAAACTTAGCTCAAGAAACCCCATTTTGTATTTTAGTAGCTATTTTATAAAAAGGTAAAATAAAGTTTAGTTTCAGAATCCTGGCAGGGAGCCTACCCAGTTCTGAGAGAAAAATAGACATGCCTGACCAGTCCTGGGAAAAGAACATGTCTTATGCCTGACCAGTTCTGGGAAAAGAATAGACCTGGGGTGGGGGCATGCCCAGTTCTGGGAGAAGAATAAGTCAAGCATTAGCCAAGACAGAATGTGCTCAGTCCTGGGAGAAGAATAGATTCTTATTTGCCCACTCCAGGTAGGGCCCAGGTGGAGTCCAGAGATGCCCTGGGATAGAAAGACCCTCAGCACAAACCAATCATTACCACACCAGCACTATGCTCCCAAGCAACCAACTTTATTGTAGCTTTTGCCTATAAAAGACCCTTTGTAACCAAAGACAGCAGTTACCCCTTGCTCTGTTACCACAGAAGCTTGGAGTAAGCTCCCTGCCTGGCTTGTATTGTGCTGCCAATAAACCTTGCTGTTGTATTCCGGAAATCCCTGTCTCCGGTGGTCTCTCTGGAGGTTGAGCTTTGGGCATAACACAAATCAATTAGGGCACAAGGAAATCAGATGGCTTATCAGAAGTCAGACATTCTCCAGTGGTAGCTCTGGGACTTAGAACCAGACTGAATGTTGCCGGAAGTGTTGGCATATACCACAGTCCCAGCTTTGGATAAGCAGAGATAGGAAGCTCTTCATTTGTAGACCCACATGAATGACAAAGTAAGACTACCTGAAACAACAACCACCTTTGTATTGTAGCCCCAATGTCCTTCCCCAAAGTCATCACTTGAACCTCGCCCACTTTGTATCTTCTGACATTTGACCAGCCTTCCCATGTCATATTTGAGCCGCACCAGCAGCAATTTCTTCAGTTTTAATTCCTTTGTGATGGAGTCTACAATAACTATGTTTGCTCTCATTTTTTCTTTGTTTGTTTGGCTGGTTTGGTTTGGTTTGGTTTTTCAAGACAGGGTTTTTCTTTTTAGCCCTGGCTGTCCTGGAACTTACTGTATAGAACTCAACAACAGTCCACCTGCCTCTGCCTCCTGAGTGCTGGGATTAAAGGTGAAACTCACCAATGCCTGGCTCATTTTTCCCTTTTAAAGGGAATTTTACAATAGCTAAGGGGTGGAGCCAGCCAAATGTCCATCTTCAGACGAAGAGCTACATAGGTGAGAAAAGGCAAAAACTCTCTGGCAGTAGAAAGCTGAGCAGCTTCCAAGAGTTTGGAATACTGAGTAGGTGAAGCAGAGGTTTCTCTGTTCTCACTTGGTTTTCTGCAATGACGCTGCTCTATATGATACTGTTGCTGGAGATACATGGCCCTGAGCATTTGCCAAACCTTGCAGAATTTTAGCACAAAAGAGTGACTTTTGCTGTACACAAAGTTTTAAAAGTCATTTAGGATGGGTTGGAGAGATGATTCAGCAATTGAGAGCGCTTACAGAAGACACAGGTTCAATTCCTAGCACCCACATGGAGGCTCACAACTGTAACTCCAGTTCTGGGGAATCTAACATCTTCTGGCTTCTTTGGGCACACATGATTCACACACATACATACAGGCAAACACCCATACAAATGACATAAAAATAAACATGTCTTTTAAAAGTCACTTAGGAGGGGAGAGATGGCTCAGCAGTTAAGAGCACCATCTGCTCTTCCAGAGGACCCGGGTTCGATTCCCAGCACCCACATGGCAGCTAACAACCGTCTGTAGTTCCAGTTCCAGGCAAACACCAAGGCAAATAAATAAATAAATAAAGTTTTTTTTTTTAAAAAAAAAAGTCACTTAGGAGACTGGGAGATGCTAGGATGGTTGTACAGTTTGGATTCTTTTTGCCATGCTGGAGATTGAGCCCGGAGCCATGTGCATCCCATGAGCTATATCACCAATCTTGGTCTGGATACTTGTCCCCAAGATGACCATGTACAGAAAGTCTGTTGCCAGTTTGGTCCTAGTAGGAGGTGGTAGAAGGTTGAAGAGGTGGAATCTAGTGGGAAGTTGTTTTAGTGATGAAGAAACACCACGACCAAAAGCAACTTGGGGAAGAAAGGGTTTATTTCGGCCTACCCACCGCCAAAAGAAGTCAGGACAGGAACTCTAACAGGGTGAGAACATGGAGGGAGAAGCGAATGCAGAGGCCACAGAGAAGTGCTGCTTTCTTTTCTTTCTTTTTGTGCTTTTGTTTGTTTTCTTTTGAGACAGGGTTTCTCTGTGTAGCTCTGGCTGTCCTAGAACTCTCTCTGTAGATCAAGCTGGCCTCAAACTCAGAGGTCTGCCTGCCTCTGCCTCCTGAATGGTGGGATTAATAATGGTGTGCCCACCACATCCCTGTGTTGACCCCAGCTCAAAATGGACTGAGTCTACTCTTATCAGTCACTAATTAAGAAAGTCTTTCAGAACTACATAGAGAAACCCTTGTCTCAACCCCACCCAAAAGTGAATTAGTTGTACTTGGTAGCACAAGTCTTTCATCCCAGCATTTGAGAGGCAGAGGCAGGTAAATCTCTGAGTCCAAGGCCAGCCTGCTCTACAGAGTTCCAGGATAGCCGGGGCTACACAGAGAAACCCTAACACAGAGTAACTCTAACACTGGTGGCTGGCTTAGAACTCACTGTCTACATGTTAGCTGACCTTGAACTCACAGTGACACTGCTTTCCAAGTGTGTCATCAGCTTGGTGCAGACCTTTTCTTTTTTTTCTTCCTTCTTCCTCCTCTGTTGGGAGCTGTGCAGCCTAGTTTTGGAGCAGTATATGAGTACTTGTCCAACGGGTTTCCAGATGAGTCAAAAGCCCACGGGACAGGCTCACTCAGCAAGGACCAGTGGTAAACTTTGGAACAGTGCAGAATCTTGCTTTCTTCTCTCATGTAATATTGATGATTCTCCTGGTGGTTTTAGTGTCATTTTGTCAATCGTTTGTGGGACAGATGTGATCATTCCTGGAAACTCTATTTTTTTTTTTAATATTTTCTTCTAAAATTCTTTGGGAGCTGATGTTTCTCAGGTTTCTTGTCTGAAGATACCAGCTGTCATTTCAGACCCAGGAGCTGTTCTGATTCAGTGCTGACAGGATGGGAGGAAGATCACCCCCATTTCCGTAAATACTTTTTGAATGAGATTGCTGTTCTTGAAAATGTCTGCCTATGTCAATCACCTTTTAGTTTTATAAAGACAAGGTATACCTGCCTCCATATCTGGCTAAGCTAACAAAATGATAAATGTTGTTTTGGTTTAAAGATGCTTTGATGTGGGGGCTGGAGAGATGGCTCAGAGGTTAAGAGCACTGACTGTTCTTCAGAGGTCCTGAGTTCAATTCCCAGCACCCACATGGTGGCTTACAACCATCTTTGATGACATCTGGTACCCTCGTCTGTATACTGTATACATAATAAATAAATAAAAAGATGCCTTTATGTAAAAGATGGAAGAAAACATATTTGATAAATTTGTTTTTGCTAGAGGCTACCTTTGGAAGATGGGGAAAAATTGTTTGTTAGGATGGAAAAACATGTTTGTTTTTGATGTATAAATAAAGATGACTGGAGCTATTCGAAGCCGGCCACTTGTGTGAAACTCATCTGGTGGTAGGACTCATTTCTTCACACCAGTGCCCATTCTTCATCTCAGGACATGCACCCAGGCTGTGTCGGGACTGAGGTATTACTCCTCCACTCCCTCCTTTCTTTCTTGGGGTTGAACTTAGGCCCTCACACATGCTAGGCAGGCACTCTACTATTGAATCATATATGCAATCAAAACTTTTCTTCATATAAGCCAGTTATCTTGGGGCTGTAGAAATGGCTAAGTTGTTAAGATTTTATACTGCTTTTGCAGAGGACCCAAGCTCATTCCTGGTACCTAAGTCTGGTGACTTCCAATTGCTTGTAACTCCAGCTCCAGATGATCTGATTGATGCCCTCTTCCGGTCTCTGAGAGCACTTGAATTCATGCACATGCATGCACTGTGACACAGGCACACAGTTTTTTTTTTTTGTGTGTGTGTGTGTGTTTTAATTTTAAAGAAGTTGATTATCCCAGACATGTTAGCTAGCATAACTAACTAGTTAGTTAGCTATCACTTTGTTACAGTGATACAAAGCTGAGGCATACAGCTAGCATACATGTGAACACTGTAACTTAGCATATTTGTAAGCATTACATATTACAGCTTTGATGGAAAGGCAGTAGGGAGCCATGGAATATCATAAAGTCACACTGCACAACAAACCTCACACAACAAAATTCACTCAGATTTATTGGAAGGGAGAAAACCAGGAGGAAGGCTGCCTTTGTTCAATCAAGAAACTACAGAAAACTCAACAGGATACAGCGCTTGTATAGTTTCTTGGGAAGGGGGTAGAACTTTTCAAATGGAGCTTTCCAGTGTAGAGATTGGTGAGAATTCAAATGTCTAGAGATTAGGTTTTTTAACTCTGTAGGGTAGGATCATGGTCCAGCAGTTAGGGCAGTTAGAGTGTTCTGTGAGTGGAACCTGGCAGTTAGAGGTCCTTGGGGAAGGGACCTGTTTTGAGAGGCTTACAATATTACGACAGTATGAAGCAACCATATGAAAGGAAGTACAGAGAAAGTGCTTACTTAAGTATCTTTGGAAATGAGTGGAGTTTATCATCATCTTAAAGCCTCGAGCAGCTGTACATAGCCCTGTACTCTATGATAAAGCTGTTTCCCAGGGGCTGTATGGATTAGCAATCCTAATACTGTTACATGTGTACTAGAATTGGTGAACAGTTAAACTTATGGATGGCAGACATTATCTAAAAGTATGTTTAGGAAATGAACTATTATTGTCTTAGGAGAGAATTCTGACCCACACTCCAACACAAGTGAACCATGTGGACATCATTATATGAAAGAAGCTGATATACTGAGACCAGCCTTCTGTATCCCAACCAGGGCGACTCCATTTTGTTGCAAGCTGCAATTTATCTGACCTACTTTCTAGACTGCCATGAAACAAAACATCCCTCCCACAGTCAAACAGTGTCTGCTGAAACCAGCAGAATCCCTCCCTGATAAGAAAGGACAGAACATGTGTGAACAGATGCTTTTGCCAGAGTCTGGCCCCGTCTGTGTTGTGCTAACACTGGGTGGTGCTCAAAGTTCAACTTGCACTTGAGTCAGAAAACAGAGGCTTAGTAGGTGTGTGTATGTGTGTGGGGAGGCGGTAAGTCAGCTCACCATTCTGTAAGGAACCCCAATAAACTCATTTTACTCAGCAGGTAAGCATGTATGAGTCATTCTTTGGGCTGCTGGTACCATCTCGGTTTGGAGGCAGATATTAATTTTACATTTGCCCTGAAGAGTCACCCAGCAGCACAGCACAAAAGAACACATTATGCTTTGTTCACTGACATGAGCAATCTAAGACCTAAGACAGAGGGTAAAAACATAGCTGTCAGGGACTAGGGATGGGTAGGTAGAGCTGGGCAAAGAGGAAATGGGTAGCCATTATTAGTGGGTATATATTTTGAGTTTAGCCAGATGAAAATGTTTAGGGTTGGAGTATGGAGGCATAGGCCTGTAATCCCAGCACTTGGGGAGCTGAGGTGGGAGGACCAAGGGTACAAGACCCTGGTCTTTTGGGGGTCAGGTTAATTGGGAGGGGGTGCTCAGTGGGAGAGCACTTGCCAAGCAAGCATGAATATGTAGGCTTAATCTCCAGGACCCCCAAAAAAGTAGTGTGTGTGTGAACTCAAGGCCAGCTTGGGCTATGTAGGAAGACCCTGTCTCTCTTTACATAGATATTTTTAAAAAGTTACAGAGATTGGCTGTACAGCATTGTGAATATATTTAATGCTATTGTAGATAGTATTAAATGTATTTGATCATTTGCTTGAGTTACTGCTTCAAGAGCATGAGATATTTCTAATTACTCTCCAGGCTGCTTGGCTTCAAGGCTTCCAGGAACAAAAGCCAGATACTGGTTCTCTCCAGAAGGGTTAACATAAGGGAGATGGGGTCAGCTGCAGAGTCACCCTCTTTGGGGAAAGATCTGGATGTAAATGCTGCAGTTCAGGCCCGTGCTTCTAATGCTTGTGGAGATTGGCACTGGAAGCTCCTTGAGGAACATCTGCAGTCCTCATATTGGGACGCAATTTCTGTTTAAATTCAAAAGCAGTTAAAAAATAATAACTTTATAGAGGTTAAAAAACAAGGCCCTCAGATTGTAAAGGAATCTACTCCAGGGACTCCACCACTCCTGGTCTCAGCAGACAAGATAGTTGTGCAAACAGCCAGTGGGAGAGGCCAATGAGCCTCTAGGTCTGTCCACAGTGTGTTATGAATAAATTATCACACATCTGATATGTGACCCCTGTGAAAGGGTCATACAACCCCCCAGAGGACTGCTACCCATGGGCTGAGAATTGCTGGTCTAACTGTCCAAGACTGTGAGGCCACATGTAAGTATAACACCTATATAACATGGTATAACAACTATACCATTTAACAGTCACATCTGAATCTTGAAAAGGTTAACTTGAAACCATGGTTTTTGCTTGTAAATGTTTTATATTGTGATGTCTGTATTAATGTGTGTTCTCGGCGATGAACAAGAAAGGTTGTAGCTTAACCAGTGATGTACAGGTTGTGGCAAGTCAAGAAGGGGTCAATTGTGCTGGCTAATATCAACTGGACACGAGCTACAGTCACCTGAGAAGAGGGAACCTCAGCTGAGAAAATTCCTGCATAAGATGAGGCTGCGGGCAAGGCTGGAGGGCATTTTCAATTAGTGATTGGTGTGGGAGAGCCTCCTACATAGTGGATGGAGCCACACCTGAGCGAGCATTGAGAACACTCCGTGAGCAGCACTCCTCCATGGCCTCTGCATCAGCTCCTGCCCTGCTTGAATTCTTGTCTTCCTCCTCCACCCCATTGCTTTTAAGTCAAGGTGTTTCATTAGTAACTCTAAGTTACTAGTTACCCAGTATTAGGAACCCTAAGACTCATGGATACCAAAGCTCTTGGCAAAGCCCTACATAGTAAAAGAGGTTTCCTTCATCTAACCTAAGTATGGGCATTTCCTGAATGCTCTCAGAAGTTCAATATGCTCTAGTGTTGATCTGCAAGAATAAGATGGATAGGCTGGGGAAATGACTGTCAGTAAAAAGTTGGCTGAACAAATATGAGGACCCAATTTTGATCTCTAGCACCTATGTAAAAAGCTGGGCAAGATTTATAATCCCAGTAGGGAGGTGGAGAAATGAAGATGCCCGGGACTTGCTGACCAGCCAGCTTAGCTGGGTCAGTGAACCCCCAAGTCCCTCTGATATACCCTGTCTCAAAAATAAGGTGGACAGGGGCTGGAGAGATGGCTCAGTAGTTAAGAGTGCTAGATGCTTCTACAAAGGATCTGAATTCAGTTCCCAGCACCTACATCAGATCAGGCAGCTCCCAATGGCCTAGGAATGCTACTCTAGGGAGTCTGTCGCCTGTGTAGGCACAGACATCTGTGTACATACCCACAAAGACACATAATTAAAAATACAATAAATCTTTTAAAATATAAAACAGGGTAGACAGAAAGATGGCCTAGCAGTTAAGAATGCTTGTTGCTATTACAGAGGATCTGAGGTCAGTTCTGAGCATCCAGGTCAGGGAACTTTATAACCTCAGCACCAGGGGATTCGATGCCCTCTTTTGGCCTCTGTGGGTACCTGCACACGAATGTTAGACACAGAGAAGCACAACTTTACACATAAATACAAAAATAAATCTTAAAAGGGCAGGCTGGAGAGATGGCTCAGCGGTTAGGAGCACTGACTGTTCTTCTGGAGGACCTGAGTTCAATTCCCAGCAACCACATGGCAGCTAACAACTATCTGCAATTCAAAGATCTGACACCCTTACACAGTTATACATGCAGGGAAAACACCAATTCACATAAAATAAAAATAAATATTAAAAAAAAAATCTTAAAAGGGCAGGGGGTGGGCAGCTCCAGAGAAATGACCCCTGAGGCTCTTCTCCAACACATGTGAACACCCACATAAGCACTCACTAGAAGGTAAATGATCACTTGTCGATACATAGTGTCCAAAATCTGCTGTCACAGCCTGTATGATGCAGTGTAGGCTAGTGAGAACTAGGCCTTGGAACTCAGATGTTCATGACTTGAAGTCCTGGGGAAGCTATTTGTGCCCTTAGCAAAGTAAATTTTTCTCACTACGCCTCTGTTTCCTCACTTAGAAGTGTAATAGCAAACCTTCCTTATTGGAAATAGTCAACATTAAATGATATAATATAGGACAAATACTCAACTTTTGCTATACTATAGTTTATTACCACACATGTGAAATAACATAATATAAGTATATTCACAGAAAAAATAGTTTTGAGGGTGTGTTTGGGGTAGGGGGAGACAGACAATTCCATGATTATCTGATTAAAGAAAGCTGTATTTAGAACTGGCCGGTGGGTGTCGCTCCCAAAGTTGGGATTTCAGAAAGCAGCTGTTCATCAGCCTTATAGATACCTTTTATGGGGAAGGGTTATGGTTGATAGAAACAGCTTTGGAGATGACTGGCTGTTAGCACCTGAGTGGGGGACTCGGGGCTTGCGGCTGTCTGTGGGGCAGATAAGTGCAATAGTAGCCCCTGGGCAGTAAAGTAAGGGATGGAGGGCTCAAGGCCTGGGAAACAGAAGCTTATTCTTGTAAAGCATGGAGACTGAATAACTAATAGCAATGTGGGTCCTGTTTTGGTCTCCCATATGAGAAACCAAAGCTTAAACACAGAGAGACAGACAGACAGACAGGAAATAGGGTAGACTTAGAATGTCAAGGGTCCTCCTTACACACTGCTGGTTTTTTTTTTTTTTTTTTTTTTTAAAGAAAACATTTATTTATTTATTTGCCTTGAACTGGAACTACAGACAGTTGTTAGCTGCCATGTGGGTGCTGGGAATCGAACCCGGGTCCTCTGGAAGAGCAGCCGGTGCTCTTAACCGCTGAGCCATCTCTCCAGCCCCCACACTGCTGGTTCTTATTTCCATCTCTTGCAGGCTAACACCCAAGAATTTCGACACAAGAAACCAACCTGACTACTTGCAAGGGAACAATAGTTCCCTCCCGAGAGGCATCACGAATGAGATTATTGAAATGGCAGTGAATATGCCTTTTTCCAGCTTCCTTGTGTCTTGAGCATATGAAGGGAGCCCTTTGACCGCTGATGTATCTCTGTTCCACGATGCAATCATGAGTCTACACAACCATACCTTTAAAAAGTCTCCTTTCCAAGGTCAGAATTCTGTGGATAAGGAAAAAAAGCACATAACTTATAACCAGATTTAGCTGCAGATTAAGCTGTATCAAAGGCCCCTTAAGAGCACAATCAGATAGAATGCTACTCCTAAGGCCTGCACCGGGCCACTGCTGCTGTGTCTGAGTGTACCCCACTCCAGGTTGGGGAGGGGGTCACGGCCGCACAGTCAGCATCCAGAGTCGCTTTGCACTTAACATCTAAGCTCATCCCCACCCCCTCACAGGAGTGCCTCCACCCCCAGGTCAGGAGGCCTGGAGCTGAGCGCAGGGGCAGGGCAGGGCCGCCCTGAGTCAGCTGGCTGCGCGTGCACCGCGTGACCCGCGGCCACGTGACACGCGCGGGCCCAGCCGCCAGTACTGTAACCTCCGCAGCCGCGGGAAGCGTGTGTGTAAGTGGGAGCGTCTAGCGGGAGCCCCCGATCCCCGGACCTGGGTCACTGGCGGGCCCGAGGGACAACGCGAGCGCAGTCTGGGTGGGGGACGTTGGAACCGCGGGGACCGACGGCGAGCCACTGGCCCTCCCTCCCGCAGGGTTGCCTGTATCCCTTGGTAGCACCCCAGCCCTCCCCAGGACTCGCCACCTCCTCCTCTAGTACCCCAAGGTGACCCGCGGCACGTCTGGTAGCGAAGGGAGCCCAAGGCAGAGGACCGGGTCTGGGTGAGGATGAGGATGTGGGCAGCAACGGGCCCTGCCTAGGTGACCGTGACCCCGCGGACTCGGCTGTGTGGTTCACGTGTCCTAGTGTGAGATCGGGGAGGCACTGACTGACTCCGACTCTGTTCTACCCAAGAAGGAACGAGCCCCCCAAAATTTTAGGGCTTTGAGAGGACCTCCCTAGCCAAGGACTGACCCCACTGCACCGCCTCCTGGTGGTCGGCGGCGGCACCGTTCACCTGTGAGCTGGAAGGAGAAGGCTGTTGGGCTAGAGGGGCTCCGTCCTCCCTCCCCAGCTTTCTCTGTCCCCTGCCCTTCCCTTAATTCAGCTTGTTATCTCCATGCTGCAGGACGAGATGAAGCTCATTATCCTGGAACACTATTCACAAGCCAGTGAATGGGCGGCCAAGTACATTAGGAACCGCATCATCCAGTTTAATCCAGGGCCTGAGAAGTACTTCACCATGGGGCTCCCCACTGGTATGCTGTGGGAAAGAGAGGGTGGTGTGCATAGGACAGAGAGGGATCAGGATCATGGGCTCACTTAGCCCAGAGACATTAAAAGATGGATTAAAGTACTGTTTCCGTAGTGCCTTCCACATAGAGAGGAAAGGCACCCTGGCTTCCTGTTTACTGGCTGGCTATTCCTGTAAAATCCTCAGCAGAGGGATTGATTCTTGGTGAGGCAGTGTTAGACCTGGGAAAAACCAATTCCACGTCTGTCTAATTAAAGCAAGCTTTATTTAGAGGTGCACAGGAACCAAACAACTGGCTGTCTTTCCCAAAGTTGGGATTTCAGAGGGCAGCATTGGATGTGAGGAAGACAACGCTTGCATAGAGCTCAGGGGTAGGGGCTCTCCAAATGGGGGAGAAATAGGTGGGGCTATGGGAGAAGAACATAACAGGTGGACAAAGCAAGGTAATCAGTCATAGGGAGCTCATGTCATCTTTTGAAACAAAGGTAGGGTTTCGAGCTGGCTATAAATAACTTTCTGAAACAAAGACATGATTGCCATTCCTGGAATAGGCAGTGCAGAACCATGTAGTTAAGGGTACAGGTGGGTCATAGTCCAAACCTGGAGAAACAGGAGTTTCATCATAAACAGGAATGAGCCTAGTTGTCTTTACTATAAGATGACTTTTTTTTTTTTTAAACTTTATTTATTTGCCTTGGTGTTTTGCCTCGAACTGGAACTACAGACAGTTGTTAGCTGCCATGTGGGTGCTGGGAATAGAACCCGGATCTTCTAGAAAAGCAGACAGTGCTCTTAACCACTGAGCCATCTCTCCAGTCCCTATAAGATGACTTTTAAGCGTAGGATGGAGGCAGGCTGGTTCTTCAGTATGAGTTACATCCTAACTCAACCCTGATACCCTGAGATGTTCCTTTTAGGAGATTAATTTCTCTTCTTTGCATGTGGGGAATAGTTGAATGCTGGTCATGGAAGAATGGCAAAGTTAGTCATTCGGATAATTTTCCATAAAGCTTAAAAGCCAGTATCTTCTTTAAAATGTCAGAATGTTACCTTTATAGGTAGATATTTTGGTCTGTTGCCTCAAATATGTATCCTAAATATTTCTTTCACAAGTGGGGAGATTGGTCTTTGACTTTTGTCTGACCCATCCACTAGAAAGAGGCCTTCAAACTTTTGCAATAAGTAACCTAGCAATAAATATTTCAGGCTTCAATCTTATAGCTCCTCATTCTGCCACTGTAAGTAGGAAAACAGCCACAGACAATATGTACATGCATGTTTGGCTATGCCAATAAAACTTTATTTGTAGATACTAAAGTTGGAACTTCTATAATTTTCATATATCATGAAGTACTCTTGATTTTTAAAAACCATATTAAAAGTTTAAGAACATTCTTAGGACTGCAGAGATGGCTCAGCAGTTAAGAGCATGACTGTTGTTGCAGAGGACCCGAGTTCAGTTCCCAGCACCTATATCAGTATGCACACCACCATCTGTAACTCCAGCTCCAAGAGATACTTCATGGATCTGTAGGTGCTTGCACTCATACACATATTCTCACATATACACATAGCTAAAATGGGACCTTTTTTGTTTTTTGAGACAAGGTCTCACTAGATAGCCTTGACTGGCTTAGAACTGCCTATGTAGACCAGGCTGGCTTTAAACTCAGAGATCTGCCTGTCTCTCTCCCCATTGCTGGGATTAAAGGTGTATACTGCCATGGCTGGTAAGTAAATCTTGTAGCTGCTGAGCCACCTCTCCAGCCCCACTCAGTAGTCAAGTTTTGGAATGCCTGCTGTAACTGCTTAGTTCAAGGGATATAGCAACAACATCTTTTGAAAGAAGATAAATTCCTACTTCTTAAAGCTTAAATCTAGTGGAGAAAAGGAGATTAAACAATTTAATTAGAAAAATGTAGAGTATTTTAGAAGATAATAGAAAAGACACCGAAGAGGGGCTGAGGAATGTGCTTAGTGCGGAGTTCTGTGGATGTGGGGCAGAGAAGCTTTCTGAGAAGGCAGCATTGGGAGAAAGCCTGAAGAAGTGAGTTAGCCATGAAGTTACCTGAAGGAAGAGCATGCTCCATAGAGAAGGCAGGGAGTGCAGAGGCCCTGAGGTGAAGCCCGGGACAGGCTTGAGCAGCCTTTGCAAGGTTAGTTATTATGAGGCGGAAAGAAGACGCTGTTGGATTTTCTTTTTTTTTTTTTTTTTTAACTTTATTTATTATTTATTTATTTATTTATTTGCCTTGGTGTTTGCCTGGAACTGGAACTACAGACAGTTGTTAGCTGCCATGTGGGTGCTGGGAATAGAACCCGGGTTCTCTGGGAGAGCAGACAGTGCTCTTAACCACTGAGCCATCTCTCCAGGGCCCCCCCTCCCCCATTGGATTTTTCTAAAGGAGCGTGATGATCTCGGCTGGATGAGCTTGAGTTTTTCCCTTCTACATCTTTTTATTTTGAAAAAGTTTTCTCAAATACTCATAAGAATTGAAATCAACAGTGTAGTACCATTCACCTAGATTCACCAGTTAATATCCTGGCCCGTTTGCTTTCTCTGTCTTCCCTTGTAATTTGTTGCTGGAACCATGTGGAAGTAAGTTCCAGACACTGTGACACTTTACCCTAAACCTGCAGCCTTTGCCTCCCAAGAATGAGGGCATTTGTTCATAACCGCACCACTACCGCAGACCCGAGGACAAGTCTGCTTAGCATTCTGCAGCATCGTCTAATTCACAGCCTATGCTCGGAACCTCTGTCTAGTAGTCTACATTAATTTAGTCTGGATGCCTAGTTTTTATTTACTTGTCCTTGTTTGTAGGCCTGGCTAGGGACTAATCCGGGGTCTTTGGTCCCTTGACCACACCCCCATCCTGGAAGGTTAGTTTTAAATTAACCCAGTATCCAGTCAGGGTTCTGAATCTTTTGTTCTTTTTTCTACAGTGTAGCTGGTGATGGCTCATCACTGAGCCACGCCCTCAGCTCAGCTCCTCAGGCTTTTACTATCTTGTGGCCTTCCTGCCCTTTGCTTACCTTTGCTATTGTTCTGATAGGTCTTCTCTGGACTCTGAAGCACAGGGTGACCCTGTCACAGTTTGCATCTCCACTGTGTCCCCATTTCTACACTGGGGCCTCTTCTAAGGGTAGTTACCCATGTCTGCCCATCTACAGCCCTGTGACTTGCACATACATCAGTAATCAGTCTGGCAATCACTCAGATACTAATTAGTGACTTCAGTGGCTGTGTGGCTGGCCCTAGGACACTGTCAGAGTCCTGTCCCCTGGAGCATAACAGTCTAATGGGCATTAGATATCGAGCATGGAGTGGATGGATGGTAGGGGGGACTGCAGATGGGACATTCTTTGTGGTTATGGTGACATTTCTAATTGCTTCTCTCAGGGAGCACCCCACTTGGCTGCTACAAGAAGCTGATAGAGTACTATAAGAATGGAGACCTTTCCTTTAAATATGTGAAAACCTTCAACATGGACGAGTATGTGGGTGAGTGTCTTTCACGTTCTTCCCAATTCCAGGGGAATCACGCTCCTCTCATGAGCTCATCCTTGGACAGGAATGGCTTAGTGGTGCTTGTCTCTTGCAGCCTTGCTTTACCCAGCTGTAAAATGGGGCTTACCTTAGTAGTTGTATGAAAAGAGGCCATGATTGGTGTAAAGGCTTATTGTGCAGAGGAGGCATTTTAGCGAAGACTTATATATGAAGGTGCTTTTCTCCTCTGCTTGGTCCCCAACTCCATGTCATTTCTCTTTGAACACTGGCAGATGAGATCCTGGGATCTAGGTTCTGTGTCTGGACTGTTTTCTCAGGATCCCTCAGCTCCTCTTTCTGGCAGGCACCCTTGGTGGAGGCTGAAGCTTGCACCTTTGGTCTTCTGTAATCTTGTGTCACCCAGAGGGTTCATTTTAAACATTAAAAAACAAGCAGAAGCCTGGAAACATAGACATTTACCATCTTCAAAACTTGGTGTTTTGAAGTAGCCCAACTTCTGAAGTTAAGAGAGGGCGGATAAGGCAGGGGATTGCTTTAGCCTAGGGGACTGGGGGCAGCCTGGGAAATAGACATTTCTGGCTAAAAAACGCAAAATCAAGGCTGGAGAGATGACTCAATGGTTAGGAACACACACCAGCTTTAATGCCAGCACTCGGAAGTCAGAACTAGTAGGATCTCGGTGAGTTTAAGGCCAACCTGGTCTGCATAGCAAGTTCCAGGATAGCCAGGATGACACAGAAACTCAGTCTCGATCCCCCTTCCTGTTAGAAAAAGAGCAGACTCTACTCTTGCGCAGAACCCAAGTTCAGTTCCCAGCACCCACCTCAGGTGGCTCACAGTTACCTGTAACTGCAGCTTCAGAGGACCAGCCCTGTCGACTGGACCCCGTAGGCACTGCGCTGTCTTCATGGGCACTGCGCTGTCTTCATGGGCACTGCGCTGTCTTCATGGGCACTGAGCTGTCATCTGGACCCCATGGGCACTGAGCTGTCATCTGGACCCCATGGGCACTGTGCTGCCTTCATGGGCACCGCGCTGCCTTCATGGGCACTGCACTCATGCTCTGACCCAACCACCACAGACATCTTTTCCTTGAACACTTTCTAATGTACAGTTCAGAAGTCTCCCATGTGTTCACACCACTGTGAAACTCCATGAGAACTTTTACCCTGCACACCTGAGACTTCCTGTCAGACTGCTCCCCAGTTTGCCTTCTTGCAAGATGCTGGAGACCCTGTTTCAATCTCTTTCCCAGAATCTGACTTCTCCGGGCACCTCGTATGAGTAAGGTCATGGATGCATTTGGTTGTTCGTGCCTGACTTTTTTTTTTTTTTTTTAAATTTTTTTTTAATTTTTTTTTTATAAAGTCTTTTTTTTTTTAAAAAAACTTTATTTATTTATTTACTTATTTATTTGCCTTGGTGTTTGCCTGGAACTGGAACTGCAGACAGTTGTTAGCTGCCATGTGGGTGCTGGGAATCGAACCCAGGTCCTATGGAAGAGCAGACGGTGCTCTTAACCGCTGAGCCATCTCTCCAGCCCCGTGCCTGACTTTTTTATATAGCATTCATCTGTTTATGGGATGTACCAGAATTTTGTTTTTCCTTTTGGTTTTTTGAAGTAGGATCTTGCTGTGTAGAGCAAGTTGGCCTGGAACTTGTGATCTTCCCACTTTCCTCTTGAGTGCTAGGGTTACAAGTGTGTACTACTGTGCACAGCAGTTTGTTTCATTTTGAAGATGTGTGTGTGTGTGTGTGTGTGTGTGTCAGAGGATCACTTACTGGAGTCTGTTCTGTCCTTCTACCATGTCAGTCCTGGAGACCAGGACATCAGGCTTGGTGACAAATGCCCTTACCCTCTGAGCCATCTCACCGTCTGTATTTTGTTTTGTTTTTGTTTTTTGAGGCATGATCTCACTATATGGCCTGGTTGTCCTGGAACCCATTTTGTAGACCAGCTGGCCTCCAACTCAAAGATCCATATGCCTCTAACTCTCCAGTACTGATATTAAAGGCATTGGCTGCAAAGGCCTTTGCCACCACCTCTTGGACATCCCTATTTTTAAATATTTTCTGAAATAATTTTTTCTTTGATTTTGGCATAGCTGAAGATTGAACCCACCACCTGGGGAGTGCATGGCCAGTGCTCTGTCACTGGTAGTGTCCTCTGAGACAGAGTATCATTATACAGCCTTGGCTGTCTTGGAACTTATTGTGTAGATCAGGCTGGCCTTGAACTCCTAGAGATCATCTATCTGCCTTAGTCTGCTAGGTGCTGGTATTTAAGGCATGACTTTAAATATTCTTCACATTGAAATTATTTTAAACATCTTTCAGTTTTGAGAAGCCCTGATATTCTCTCTACTCACTTACTGTTTAAGTTGGAGTTTAGATTTAGCAGGGAATAATGGAATAAGGGGTGGGGTAAAAGGCCCAGGCTAAAGGATGTGGCCCTATTTCCCATGGACTCAGTCTTACTACCCAGGTGGGCAAGTTACACCTAGCTGCACATTGTTCCTAGACTCCAGCTTGTGATCATTCCCTTATGAAAAAGTGTGAAAGATCAGGCTGAGTCTCACATATGCTAGGCAAATGCTCTATCACTGAGTACAGTGGGGATCAGAATGCCATTTCCCAGTTCCCAGCCCTCGTCTCACTGTGCACAGCCAGCCAAGCCTGTAAGCACAGGTTGATCACACCACAGCTCAGCCTGTCCTCCATGAGCAGTCTCCCAAGTGCCCCTACACTTGTGATCTCCTGGCACTGTCCTCGGGAGGAGGACTCTGGCTCAGCTTTGGCCTGATTGGGTGTCACCTGGCCCCACAGGCCTTCCTCAAGAACACCCAGAGAGCTACCACTCCTTCATGTGGAATAATTTCTTCAAGCACATTGACATCCACCCTGAAAACACCCACATTCTGGATGGGAATGCGGCCGACCTGCAGGCCGAGTGTGATGCCTTTGAGGAGAAGATCCAGGCTGCAGGCGGGATTGAACTCTTTGTTGGAGGTGAGCATGGCTACATAAGAGAGACTCTGTCTTTAGTTAGAGAAAGAGAGCAAGAAGGAGGCAAGAAGCAGTAAAGGGGAGGGCAGGAGTTTGCAGTTCCTGGGCACTTAGAAAACCAGCTGCCTAGGCCGAGTTTGGTTTGCTGGATTCTAGCTCTGGGCAGAGGGAAGGAGACGTTGCCCTTCCCACACTTTGGAGTGGGAAGGAAGCTATTTTATCCAGTTCTGAGCTATCTGAGTCCGGGGATGCTTTTAAGTAGAGGCAGTGGGGAAGGAGGTCACATGCTTGAGGTAGACCAGACTCCAGGTACAAATGAGAGGGGAAAAAAATGTGGTTTTCAAAGATTTTTTTTCAGAGCAGGAGAGACTATTTTTTTTGAAGTTCTTGGTCCCTGGGATTCACAAGGCTGCTCTGCTGCCTATGCAGGCATCGGCCCTGATGGACACATCGCTTTCAATGAGCCAGGCTCCAGTCTGGTGTCGAAGACCCGTGTGAAGACCCTGGCCATGGACACCATCCTGGCCAACGCTAGGTTTTTTGATGGTGATCTTGCCAAGGTGCCCACCATGGCGCTGACGGTGGGTGTAGGCACTGTGATGAATGCCAGAGAGGTAAGGGATCAAGGGTCTGTCTGCCAGCCTTGGCTAAGGTTGGGTAGAGGGGTTATTTTCTTGTTTATTTTACGCTATACAGGCACCTAGCACACATTCTTACTAACTGAACTCTTTAAGCTAAAGCCCTGGGGCTGGAGAGATGGCTCAGCGGTTAAGAGCACCGTCTGCTCTTCCAGAGGACCCGGGTTCGATTCCCAGCACCCACATGGCAGCTAACAACTGTCTGTAGTTCCAGTTCCAGGCCAACACCAAGGCAAATAAATAAATAAAGCTTTAAAAAAAAAAAAAAAAAAAAAAAAAAAAAAGCTAAAGCCCCAGCTGATCTTGACACTGCTTCTCTTCTGCCTTTGGAGGTGAGGTCATTCCTGGGGTAAGGGCAATCATCTGAGCATTTTGTCTGTGCCTTAGGGATCAGAGACTGGGCCGGCGCTCTCAGTTTATATACTCCTTTCATATGGCCTGTGGGCAGAGGCTTCCAATACCACTAGTGGGCGAATAAAAATTCGTACCTGTCTGGGTACCACGGGGACACTTTTGGTCCCTGTGGCTGATCACTATTTGAAAGGACTCTGCTCCTGCAACCCAAGGATGCTGTGTCTATAGCCTTGTACTTGAGGGAGATAAATAAGTTAAATGTGATTAGAATGTTTTCAACTGAATTTAATGAGTTTTTCTCTTAGAAAATTAGATTTCATTTTTATTTTATTTTTATGGTTCCAATTTTCTTATTGTGCCTGAATTATACTTTATTTTTCAAAATCATATTTCTCTCTTTTTTTTTTTTTGTTTTTTTGTTTTTTTGAGAAAGAGCTTCTTTGTGTAGCTCTGGTTGTCCTGGAACTTTCTCTATAGACCAAGTTGGCCTTGAACTCACAAGTGGTAGGCCTGCCTTTGTCTCTTGAGTGCTGGGATTAAAGGCTTGTGCCGCCGCCACCACCACCGCCTCAAAACCTTACATCTCGTTGGGCGTGTCTGTGTGCAGTTGCATGTCACACACTCCCATGGAGCTCATAGGACATCTTTGTGAGTCTGCGCCTCCTCTCCCACCTTATGGGACCCAGGGACAGACCTCAGGCTGTTTGCTTGCCGAGCCCTTCACTGGCTCAAGTGTTTGAATTTGAGAAGCATTTTCTTTTTCTTTCCCAGGTATTATACTCTGTGGGAAATGGCTGTAGATAGTTATTTTTCAATTTTTTTGCCCAAGCCTTGAGTAAGCATCTAAATCAGTGGGAAAGTAAACTTTAGTGAATTATGTTACCTGGATTCCACTGGGTGGCCTGAAACAGTCTCTCAGCATCTGTTTGCCCCTTGGATGCACAAGGGTTTGATTCTGATCTGGGGAGTGGACCAAGGGTGGGGTATAAGTTAGGGCTTTTAGAACCGAAGTCGCCTCTCTGTTCAGTTCTTTAAGAGGAGCAGTAGTAGTGCACCCCTTTAATCTCAGCAGTGGGGAGGCAGGGGAAGACAGATCCCTTGAGTTCAAGGCCAGCCTGGTCTACAGTGTGAGTTCTAAGCCAGCCAGAGATACGCATAGTAAGATCTTGTCTTAAATTTTTCAAAAAAAGTAAAGGAGCAGTGACCCTATTGGCCACTCCATGGTGGAGTGGAGGATTTCAGGAGAAGGAGTCTGTAGAGCTGAATTGTTTAGGTCAGTCACCATTCAGCATCATGTTCTTAGTATCTTAGGTATGGAGTGTGGCCACATCTTTGCTTCCTATAAACAGGAACCACCACACTGAATCACAGTAGCACTTTCAATGCTCAGAACTGGAAAGAGAGCAGATGTAGGGGAAACCTTTGTGAGATCCGACCTTAGGACCAGCAGATGACCCCCGCCATGGCTTTCCAAGCATCACTGGGCTGTTTTCTTCTCCTCAGGTGATGATTCTCATCACAGGTGCTCACAAGGCTTTTGCTCTGTACAAGGCCATCGAGGAGGGTGTGAACCATATGTGGACTGTGTCTGCCTTCCAACAGCATCCTCGAACTGTGTTTGTGTGTGATGAGGATGCCACCTTGGAGCTGAAAGTGAAGACAGTCAAGTATTTCAAAGGTGAGGCTCAGGCAGTGGAGAAAGCCCCAGGCAAGCTGGTGTGTGTGTGTGTGTGTGAATCTGGCTTTCATTCTGGGTTTTCTTTATTTATTTGAATCAGGGTCTCTCTGTGTAGCTCTGGCTGACCTGGAACTAGCTCTGACATCCAGGCTGGTCTCAAATTCACAGAGATCAGCCTGTCTCTGCCTCCTAATGATTAGATGCATTACTGCCACACCCAACTTATTCTGGACATTTTAATCAGCACCTGTTTTTTTATTTGTGTTTGTGCCTCTGTGTGTTTGATGTATCATGTGTGCGTACATACCATGATATATATGTGAAGGTCAGAGGGCAACATTGGTGTTGGTTCTTTCCACTCAGCCTCACGTGGTTTCTGGGGATGGATACTAGCTGGCGCAGCTTGTACAGCAAACACCTTTACCTGCTGAACCACCTTGCTGGCACCGCCTACGATCTCAATCACAATCAGACCCTACAGTTCCCTGATATGGTTATTTCTTTTCTGTCCATGACTAGAAGAATCTGTCTCTAGAGATTGTGACCAAGGAGACAAAGAGATGTAGTTACAGACCATAGGGTTGTGGTAACCTTGCAAGACTTGGAGTCTCAAGTTTTCTCTATCAGACATTGCACAGACATTTCTCCTGTAGCTGGGACACTAAACCAACTATGTAGAGATCTTTGTTTCCTTTGTTCTGAGGATGCCTATGAGGATAGTTGAGACTGTAGGTTTTCTAGAATGTCCAGTAATTGTAAAACCCAATTTGTAAGCAAACTTAGGTGACAATCTTCATTCTTTAAGCAGCTACATTAGAATTTGCTCTTTGCTAAAGATGACTCTTTAAATATCCAGCTCCCACAGTGATAGGGCTGACACAGCTGTGAACCCTGTCACTCCCCAGAGTCATCTGTGTTTAGTGTTGGAGATCACAGAGGCCAAGGTCTGCTTGGGGCCTCCTGAGAGCCTTTCTGCCATCCTCTTGACAATTGGGGGACTTTGGCCTCTGCCTACATTGACTAGTGTTTGCCTTAAATTTGTTACAGGTTTAATGCTTGTTCATAACAAGTTGGTGGATCCCCTGTACAGTATCAAGGAGAAGGACATTCAGAAAAGCCAGTCCGCTAAGAAGCCATATAGTGACTAGCCTGCACCAAGTCACTGAGTACCTCGGAGGGAAACAGGCAGGTCTTTCTGGAAATTGTAAGAGAATAGAATTACTTTGCTTTAGTCTACTACGGTTACTGCAGACCCTTGGCTGGGCACATTCTGGCTGGGAGTTTAGCTGTGGGGAACATTGTTGTTAACTTTTACCCTTCTTTTTCAGTACTGGGGTTGGAACCTAGGGCCTTGCAAAGGCCAGGCAAGTGCCCTACTAACTGGGCTACGTCCCCAACCTTCTGCACTTTATCATTTTTTTATTTTTTTAACAATAGAGAAGCACTCCACCATTGACTGTCCTATCCAAGTGAGGACTCTCAGATCTCCTGTCCCTATACCTATGGCCAATACACTCCATCAAGAAGTTCTGATGTATGTTCACTTGCTCTTGAGTGGGCAGGGGTTTATCAGGGTTTGTGTACCTTGTACATAATTTTTTTTGAGTCCTGAGAGCCCCTTTCCTGCTGGCCTGCCCATTGAGAATCTTTATTCTAAAGAACACAACCTCCGGACCCTGAATTATACACAAGGAAGCTCCCCTTCCTGTAGGAACCAAGTCCCTCAGGGAGAAGCCTATCCCTTGTTCCCATTGCGGGATCTTCTTTCCCTACTATAAGCAGCTAGCCTTTCTGTAAACGAGCTTTTTGGGTAGGTTTGGGCATGGGGGCCTTCACAGATAAACTCAAAGCTTCCAAAGGCCAGCCGTGTCTTGTTCTTTCTCAAGATTCCAACAGGAGAAAGGAGGAAGCCCTTTACCCACCACACTCCTTAGTGAGGAGGTGCACTAGGTGGTAGGCGTGGCCATGACCAGTGTTCCCAGGATCTCCTGCCCTGCCCTGCTCCCACAGAGCTGAGTGACAAGATTACATACATGCTTAGCACTCCCTCCTCATGGTCTCAGAGCATCGCAGCTACAAGCCCTTTGCCCACTCGTCCTTGAAGCCCCTTCCCAGGCTCCTCTGCTTGGCCAGTGCTTATCTTCTCTGGCCCCCATGGAGTGGTTGCTGCCTCCTCCTCTTCCTCCGTTTTTGTGCCTGTCTGAACCCTGCCTTGTTGCCTATTCCCAGGAGAGGTTTTAGATCCTGGCTCAGGCCCCTCCAAGTACTGTGTTTAGTACCAGCATTTGGATTAGTTTTTATGTGATTGTGATTCTTTGTTAAGCTAATGGATCAATAGACTTGTTTACAATGTGTTATTTTCTATTAAATCTACTATTTTCAAATAAGATGTGTTATTTGTAAATTTTGACATTCTCCTGAGTTACTGTTCCATTGCTGTGAAGAGACACCATGACCAAGGCAACTTATAGGAGAAAGAACATTGAATTGGGGATTTGCTTACAGTTCAGAGGGTTAGTTCATCATTATCATGTTGGAGTGTGGCAGCACGCGTGATACTGGAGCAGTAGCTGAGAGCCTACATCTTATCTGCAAGACGGAGGCAAACAAGGAGAGAGACTAGGCCTGGTGTGGACTTTTGAAACCTCAGAGCCCATCCCAGATGACACAGCTCCAACAAGGCCACAACTCTTAATCCTTCCTAAACAGTCCACCAACTGGGAACCACAACATTCAACTATATGAGCCTGTGGTAGCCATTCCTTGGACGACCCCTATAAACATAGTGTTAAAAGGAAAGAGGATAGAGGAGAGTGTGGGTCACAGCCCTGCAGTCTGCAGCCTGGCTCTGGCCCTGGGAGCTGAGGATGGGTGCTGTCTAGATGCTGCACACAGGACCCACTCTGCTCTCAAGTGCCTACATTTGGAGAAACCTGAATGAATAACAAAATGGTGCTAGAACAATGAGAAGCAGTAAATTGTACAAGAAGCTTCTGTGGGGAAGAGGGTGTTTACTGTAGTCTGAAGATGGACAAAACTGAAAACGCAAAAATAAGTTTAGTGCTTTGGGGTGTATAAGAGCTCCCACCAAACTCTAATCCCCAGGAGAGTAACTGAAAGTTGGGGTTCATCAGCAAATCTGGGGAAGACTAAGCTATGGGATCATGCTTTTGTACACTAAATATTTGTCATTGTAAATATTGGTTTAATAAAATGCTGATTGGTCAAGTAGCTAGACAGGAAGTAGAGGCAGAACAACCAAACTAGGAGAATTCTGGGAAGCTGAAGAGCAGAGGGGGAGATAACAGGACACAGGAAGAGAGATGAGAATGCTGCACTGAGCAAAACGGACCAAGCCATCTGACTAAACATAGGTAGACATATGAGTTAACTTAAAGTATAAGAGTTAGCAAATAATAAACCTGAGCCATAGACCAAACAGCATGTAATTAATATAAGCCTTTGTGTGATTATTTGGGACTAAATAAATGTAGGACTGGCTGGGCAGGACACAAACTTCAGGCTATAAGACTGGCTTGGTGGGGGCTGGAGAGATGGCTCAGTGGTTAAGAGCACCGTCTGCTCTCCCAGAGGACCCGGGTTCGATTCCCAGCACCCACATGGCAGCTAACAACTGTCTGTAGTTCCAGTTCCAGGCAAACACCAAGGCAAAAATAAATAAATAAAGTTAAAAAAAAAAAAAAAAAGACTGGCTTGGTGGGTCAAGAGACTGGTAAACTAATGAGCAGGAAAAGCATCTAAAGCAGTGAACGTGCCCCCATAGGTCCATGTATCTGAATGCTTAGTCACCTGGGAGAGGCATTACTTGAAAGGATTAGGAGGTTTAGGAGGTGTGGCCTTGTTGGAGGACATCAGTTATTATATGTCGGCTTTGAGGTTTCAAAAGCCCATGCCATGCCCCGAGTGTCTCTCTCTCTGCTGAAGATCAGGATATAGACCTCAGCTACTGCCCATACCTGGCTGCATGCCACCATGCTCCCCACCATAATAACCTAACCTCTAACCTTTGAAACTAAGAAAGCCCCAGTTATGGGGCTGGAGAGATGGTGTGCTCTTCCAGAGGACCCGGGTTCGATTCCCAGCACCCACATGGCAGCTAACAACTGTCTGTAGTTCCAGTTCCAGGCAAACACCAAGGCAAATAAATAAAGTTTAAAAAAAAAAAAAAAAAAAAAAGAAAGCCCCAGTTAAATGCTTTCTTTTATATGCCTTCACTGTTGTGGCCCTTCACAGCAATTGAACAGTGGCTAAGACACTCCTAAATAAACGAAGGAAGAATAACCAAAACATAGAGCTTCATACTGTAGTTTCACAAGCACAATAACTGTCTGCCAATCTCTTCAGTCTGGTTGGCTGGCTGTGTTTTGTTGCTTTCTTTTTTTTTAAATTTTATTTAGCTTTATTTATGTGCATTGGTATGAAGGTGTCAGATCTCTAGAAGAGGAGTTACAGACAGTTGTGAGCTGCCATGTGGGTGCTGGGAATTGAACCCTGGTCCTCTGGAAGAACAGTCAGTGCTCTTAACTGCTGGGCCATCTCATCTCTCTAGCCCCGTTTTGTTGTTTTCAAGACAGGGTTTGTCTGTTTAAGTCTAGAAGTCCTGAAACTCACTCAAGGTGGCCTTGAATTCAGAGGTCCACCTGCCTCTGCCTTCTGAATACTGGGATTAAAGATGTGCACCACCATTGCCCAGCTTGATCTCTTCAATATTAAAGGTGAAAAGACACTAAAAATTAAGCACCTATGTGAGAAACAATTGGAACGTGAGCAACACATTGTAATGTTCTAGCAGAATCTGAGATCTACACAGGCATCCAGCTGTTAGATAGAAGTCAAGTTGTAGAGATTTGTCAGTGGTGGACTCTCACCTAGAACCACAAAGCTCTGGAGTTACCCTAGCACAAGGGTAACATCAGGAGCTGCATGGTGTGGTTAAATGAAGTTAGCAGCCTTGAAGCTGTTTTGGATGTAGGACTCAGAGGAAGAAACTGGTACTCTGATGTTGGATCACCTGGGTCACTTGTTTTCATTGGTGTCTGGTCCCCTTCCTCTGAAAACAGATAAACTTTCAAAAGTAACATGTATATCTGCATTAACACAAGTATAGACTGTGAGTTGAACACAAGCCAACCAAAGATGATTTTTATTTTATGTTTGAGCAGGTAAAATTTATGTCACATATCTTGTAGTTTTTCTAGGTTTATTTTTTTATGTCTGTAGTAAGGATTTTGAGGAGGTCTTCTTCCCTGACCAAATCTTATCTTGGTCTATCTTGAATGAATCCATAGCCTTTTATTTCCTGTGGAAACAAAAGCATAATCTCTTCCCCAATGTAATATATTTTTGACTTTCATTTGAAGTTAAAACATTTTAAAAATATATAGGTTGGTTTAATTTAATAGTTTTTATAGGGGCTGGAGAGATGGCTCAGCGGTTAAGAGCACTGACTGCTCTTCCAGAGGACCCTGGTTCGATTCCCAGCACCCACATGGCAGCTAACAACTGTCTGTAGTTCCAGTTCCAGGCAAACACCAAGGCAAATAAATAAAGTTTAAAAAAAAAAAAAAAAAAAAATAGTTTTTATAATCCAATGTCTCTATTGTTTGCTTATCAGCAATCAAAAAATTTAAAGTCAGTACAAGACCATACAGGATCCAGACTCCCTGTGTATTTCCCATCTTTAGGTGCTTATTCTTTTTTTGTTGTTTATAAACAATTTACTTTTTCTATGACTGTCTGTCTATACCCATTTTCTTTTCTTACGCCTATGCACATTTTAAATGTACTGTAACCTGTTTAGATTTTGGTTTTGTCTCATCTGAACCTGCTTTACTGTGTTATCTGTATTTTTTCTGTCTGCAGGAGCAAAATCGTAAACCTCTGCACATCTTAGCTCATGGTTTGCTAGAGGTTCAAGCTTGCAGGCAGCGGCTGAGAGACTTGTCTTTGTACCTCAGCCCTCATAAGAAGCTGCATTTAGCTCCATTTTTGTGTTTGAAACCTTTTATTTACTAAGCTTTCTCTGGTCTTATATGGAAATACATGTCCCACATTGGACACCATTTGTAGACAGATTTTTCTTTGAGCCATCAGCTTACAAAAAATGACATGGAGACTTATTAATTGTGAAAGCTCAGTTGATAGCCTAGCCTTGTTTCTAACTAGCTCTTAAAACTTAAATTAACCTATTTCTATTAATTTATGTGCTGCCATGTGGCCCTTGGCTTGTTACTTCATCTCCTACATGTCATGCTTTCTCTGCATCTCCTCAAGACTCCCCTCTTCTTCCCAGCATCCTCTATGCCTGGAAATCCTATCTAGCTATTGACCAGCTTGTTATTAAGCCAATCAGAGTGACAGATCTTCACAATGTACAAAGATTATTCCACAATACACCAGTCAGTGCCTTTGTAGGTCAAGTGAAACATTGTGCCAATTTGAGCTCCTCAGAGAACATATACTGGGCCTATAGTAATCTTAGAAAATAAAGATGCTTTCAAGGTGTGTGTATCAGTGTTGAGAGAACAAAGCATCCAGCTGAATGGGATTTTTCCCCTCACTGGCCAGACCAAGCTGAATTAGAGAGGTTTAATGGCTGGGTATATACTGCCAGCCTTGCTAAGTCAGGAGGGTCAGCCTGGGCCAGCAAGACTCTATCTCAAAAACACAGCCGCTAAGGACATGACGAATCTATACAACAGCAAGCTGAATAGCCGAAAGGGGAAGGATAGATATTTCAGCAGAAATGAATTGAATGCTTCTTTCACTTTGTCTAGTAAAAAATGGTAGCGTGGACCTAGGTGTGTATCATCATCTACAGAGTACCTCTGCTCAATAGGATGGACAGAGCCCAGCCCACTGGTCCCCACACTCAAATGCCATTTCCCAGAGCCATCCTCCCTCCCACCTCTTACATAGAAACTACAAACCCTATCCCCAAGCCCTGCCCAACTCTCTTCTCAGAACTGCTTACAGGCTGGCAGGTGTTTCATTTCCTACTAAATAGAAGCCTCAGGAGGGCACAGTTTAGACTGACATTTCTCCAGGCTCTCAGATTCCTCCCTGGCTGCTGAGCCCACTAAAGAATATTCATGGCCATTTACAATGTTTAGCTTTTGACTTTTGGGGGGTTCTAGTTTCATGTCTTGATAACATTCTATCCTTTGATGCGCTTTATATTTGAAGACCTTATTATGTTAATTATAGTTACTTCTCAGTCAACTCCAAAATCTCTACCATATTAAGTTGGGTCTGGTGTTTGAATATGTCCGCTTCCCACTGGCATTGTTTTACATTGGAAACTGGACCTGCTGGATTAGGAATCGGAGCTAAAGCCAGCAAGCCCTTCATGTAGTTGTTACTTACATCAGCCCGAGTCTACTGTTTGCTGGAGATGTGCTGGAGGCTTCAATTCCCAGGTCTCATGTTTTGTATGTGTGTGTGTGTGTGTCCGGTGTCTTCGGGTTTCCTTTGAAAAAAGTACTTAAAGTGTCTGAATCTTCCTGCTCTCTTAGTGGTCATCATGCTTCTCAAATCTCTGCTCTGCTTTTCCTCCTCCCAGAATTCTTAGTCTAATAGCCCTGCCTATACTTCCTGCCTGAACTGACCAATCAGCGAATAACAAACCATAGTGTACAAGGGTATTATCCCAAATAGTGCTCCACAGTAGTGCCTGTGCATCCACATAAAGCCTGAGAAAGCTTACAAGGGGTTCTAGGACACAGAGACAGAGCCAAAAACAGCTTCCTAGTTGTCTCTCTACAGACTGTCTTGCAGCTTGAGCTGCAACATGTTAGGTTCCCACAGTCTGACGGGAGCCTTGGTACAAGCAGGAGCTGCATATGACAGATTTCAGGTTACTGCTCATACAGACAAAGGTTACTGTTCATACAGACAAAAAGGGAGCAGAGTGAAAGATGGCTTCTTGGTAGCAGCATTTTCTCAGGTGGGCTCTGTTTGCTGGCAGCAAGCAGAGGCACAGCTCCATTAAGGGAGGCTTCCTGACTCAGCCTTAGCCGCTAAAACCCAGATGCTCTATTAAGAGGCCCTGCTGCCAAAAACTTAAATGACGTTTATGAACAGCAGGTGGCAGTGTGGACTCTAATAAAATTCCCCAGAGTTGGGGTGGTAAACCTGGCTCCTGCTAATACCTCTGCCTTGAAGCTAAGCTCTCACAGGCCAAGGAGCTGGGTAGAGCCAGCTGCCATAGCCAAGGCTTTAATTCTAGCCACAAGGCTTTAATCTTAGCCATGCCTTTTACAATAGTAAAAGCTCCAAGGTAGGGAAAAGAGAGAGAGATGCAGTAAAGACTGATTGAGAGGGGAAAAAAATTCCTCTAAATGGTTTACAGTGCGTTCAAAAATATATGTAGGCTTGGGAGAAAGTCCTCAAAAAAGAAATAGAATAAAAAAATAATAAGCCATGTAAAGATGGAATATATACAGTCTGGATACTGTGTGTTATTGTTTTGTCTGAGTTTTATGACTGCAGAGGAAGGAGCAAGAGCTGCTAAGAGATAATTGATTACAAATGCTGCTGGATTATTCTAACCTATAGATTTTGAAAATTTTACTTCAAAATTTAAGTCAAAAGATGCTATGCTGGAGAAGAGGTTATGCTTTCATTTCCACAGAAAACAAGAGGCTGTGGGTTCATTTCAAGTTAAATAAGGTATGACTGAGAAAGACTCTCTGAAAAATCTCTGATGGGAACAGATGGCTGGGATGATCCAACACTTCAGAGTACCTTCCTTGCAGTTTTCTCTGACTTCTGCGTCCAGAATAGCTTCAAGACTGCTGGCTGAGATTATCCAACCTCATAGATTGCTCCATTTAGAATTTTCCCATAATCTTAAATTTTCTTTGGGTTCCTATAAGTTTCCCTGATTGGCCAGTAGGCAGGCAGGAAGTATAGGTGGGGATACCAGACTAAGAGAATTCTGGAAAGCCAAAAGGCAGAGCAGGAGACACCAGCCAAATGCAGAAGAAGCAAGATGAGAATGCTGCACTGAGACAAAGTTACCAAAAGCCACAATGATAAACATAGATAAGAGTTATGGGTTAATTTAACTGTTAGAGCTAGATAGTTATATGCTTGAACTACTGGCCCAGTAACTATAATATTAAACCTCTGAGTAATTATTTAATAAGCGGCTGTGGGACTGTGGGTGGAAGAGATTTGTCTGGACCTTGGGGCTAGACAGACCCAGAGATTTAAGAATAACACTTCCAGAGTTAAAAGCTCCTGGACTAGAAATTTCCAGCTCTCTTTCTCTACTCCTTCCTACTTTGTGAGACAGGAAGGCCCCAGGGCCTTGACAAATGTGGTTGCCCCTGCTGCAGTGGGTCAAAGAAGTGACTAGCAAAAACAATTGTCCCAGAGGTTAGGCTTCTGTCTGAGAACAAAGTGTGGACCTACCTTAGGTGTGTTTCAGTGATACCCTTCCTTTTCTCTGTTCAAAGCACAACAGGGTCTGTGCTGTGCTGTGTGTGATGTCATGGTCCTATGGTGTCCCCACCTATGCGCTCTGCCTAAAATTAAGTCACAGTGGTGTGAGGGGCCACTTACAAGGACAGATGTGTGTATTGCTTCCTTTATATGGTGAAGGTTAACCTGTGACCTCAGTTCCCTGAATGACCTAAGAAGAGCTCTTAGTTGTCACTTTAAGCTTATTTTCCTGTTGTGACACCCCATTTTTTCTCACACACTTCAAATTTCACACACACACACACACACACACTTAAACATCATTCTCTAGTGCTGTAAACATGATTAGTCATTAGAGTTCATGTTATTGATCCTGCTACAAGGTTGATCAGTTGATCACATCTCCCTTAGGATATGGTGTGGCTTCCTCATCACTTATCTGGTGTTTTGAACTGACTGGTCATTGCCTCTTAGCATTTGAGGTATCCCAACAGTCCACAGTAGGACTATTCTCTATGTATAGAGCTATACAGTAAGACACTGTCTCAAGACAAAACAAAATACTCTCCACCAAAAAAGAAAACTATGGTTTTCTTGCCATAAACCCTGAGGGTTTAGGCAACATATCAGTAGGTACCACAGTATTTCTTCATCCTATTTGGGAGCTTCATATATAACTTAATTGCTTATGTCAATGGTTGAAGTTAATTACAACTGTCAGGTGTGGCACTTTGCTCCATAGCAATTGTATAAGATGCCAGGACTAGAGCTAAGATTTCTGAGTGCCCTAAAAAGTTTTTGCCAACACTGCCATTTCTGTCTTGCTGTTATCAAGTTGTATCTACCAAGGAAAGTCAAAATCTTAGAAGTTACAACTGTTTTCACCATAAAATGCTACTCCTGGTCTAATCGGTTACTGTTGTTGCTGTTATCTGTTCCTTGAGTCATTCTGGCTATGTCACCCAGACTGAACTGCTCAAGTCACCTTGAGTAGCTAGCTGTTGGCTCAGCCCACTCAGGTGTGATCAGGGTTAGCACCTTATTTTTAGTGACAGTAACTGCTGCCACCTGCTGGCTATGTTCCTAACAGTACTGGGGAGCTGCAACTTCCAGCCAAATTTTTGACTTCATTTCAAAGCAAGTAGCATATGAATAGCATTAAGGCATAGCATAATTACTCTTGGCAGAAACATACGTATATAAAAATTTATAATGTTAACTAGAACCTTCTACTACTAAAAATGACCTTACTTAAGTTGGGTGTGGTGAAGCACTCCTTTGATCCCAGCATTCGGGAGGTAGAGGCAGTCTGAGGCCAGCCAGGGCTATGTAGGAGACTTTGTCTTATTAAAAAAAAAAAAAAAAAAAAAAAAGGAAAGAAAGAAAAGAAGGAGGGAGAGGAGGAAAAACAGCCTTACTGGCCATGATCTATAGATCTAGTTGGGCAGTTTGAGGCTTTTCTGCTTGTATCTCAAGACAGGAAAAGATGTCCAGCAGGCCTACCCTTTCATACTAATTTGGAACAAACCCCCCACCCTGTATTCTGTGTCCAGTTGTTTAAATGCTTTTTCTTTCTTCGGATAACTGAGCATGGAAATAACCATAACAGGTAAACTGCCTAAGACTGTGTACAGAACCAGTGAAATGTCCTGAGTGGGAAGTAGTTTCTTAAAGCTACAAATAAAAATAATTTCATTGACTTGCTGAGCTTTCAAGTAGTTTTCAGCCTCCATAGATGCAAATGCATCAAGATAGAATGGATACCTATCTACACAACTAGGAAAATGGATGGGACAGCTGTGACAGCCAGGAGACATCTAAGGAAACAAGGTGACTAAATGTGATGTGCAGAGATGAGTTCCTGGAACAGAAAACATACATAAGGAAAAAAATGTAGAAAAATCTGTTAGCCATGGCCAATAACAGTATTGGCTATTGATGGTGCCACATTACTAACACATGGTTATCAACATTGGGAAACCAACATGGGGTATAAAGGGATGTGAATAGCACCTCTGCAGTTTGGGGTGAATTCTCACCCTGTTCTTGAGATAGGGTCTCAAGTTGCCCAGCCTGACCTGGAATTCATATAACTTGACCTCTTGATCTCCCAGTGCTTGAGATTACAAGCATGTACATCATGCTTTGCTTCTCTGCAGCTTATCTATGAATCTAAAATTAAGTTACTTCTTAAAAGTAGATTAAACAAGACCCACACACTGGATGGGCCCCCAAGGCCCAGGGTGGCCAGAAGTCACCCAAGTGACACCTGGGCCCAGGGCAGTAGTCAGCACTACAATGCACAAATATATGATGAAGAGGTGGGAAATATAGCAAAAATGGAGCAGTGTGTGCACTAGGCAGAGAGGCAGAACTAGAGGCGTGATGGCAGTGACCAGTGAGAGAGAGGGCTGAGGTCTACATGCTGTCATTTTCTGGTAGGGTAAGCTGGATGGTGTTCAACACCCTGGAGCTTATGCAGTTGCAGACTCGATCCCCTCGCTCCCAGGAACCCTCTGGCTCTGGGCAATGATGGAAGCCTGAGATAAGGAAAGGCTCACTGTTGGATTTGACTCCTTGAAGGACCACTGCACCACTGTTGGAGGCCACGTTCGTTAGTGGTCTATGCTACTGCCCTAGACTGTGATGAAACTTGAGATCTATATGGACATACAGTCTATGATACTGCCCAATGCCTTGGTGATGTCCTCTGGCTTTGCTGCCTCAGAGAGCCATGATGATGTGAGTGGCATGTGTAACCACCTGAGGCCATGTTGAGGTGCATGGTCTGTGCAGCCACTGAGGGCCAGAGTGGGTCAGTGGTCCTGAAATGGTGAACAGCTGTGTTGATGTCTCCAGCCTGTGGTGTTAGCACTGAAGCCCATGAGCATGCCCCTGGTAAGGCACTGGAGAGCTGGTCCCAACCATCACCAGTCTACAGCACTGTAATGCAGGTTATGGAGGGGACCTGGGAGAGTTAGTCTCATCCTGCTCCAGCCACAACACAGCTCTCCTTTAGCTAATGGCTTCTGGCATGGATGCAGGTGGGGAATCTCATCTTCCCTTTTGGAGCTCGACACTAGGAATTTAATCATGCTCCAGTGAAGAGACAAACAATACAAAATGGACTTGCTTTTGGGTTTTTTTTTAAGGGGAAGACAGACATGGGAAGACTGGGAGGTGAGCACAATAGGGACACACAATGTGAGACTCCCAAATAATCAATAAAAAACTAAGAAGCATAAAAAATAGATTAGAAAAGATGCATCTTAGTTAACAAAGGCAGTCCAAAATCAAAAAGGCTTGCAACAATCTGTGATACAGTTCCAGGGATTCTGAAACCCTTCTGATCTCTAGTACCAGGGACACATGGTATACAGAGACACAGATGCAGGCAAAACACCCAAACACATGAAAGTAAATTTACAAAATAAAATTCTTCTAAAACTATACTATCTCAAAATTAGATGACTCAAAAATATTTAAGAACCCAGTCGTCAGGCTGGAGAGATGGCTCAGAGGTTGAGAGCACTGACTGTTCTTCCAGAGGTCCTGAGTTCGGTTCCCAGAAACCACATGGTGGCTTTACAGACATCTATGGTGATATCTGGTACCCTCTTCTGTATGTATAAACAAACAAACAAACAAATAAATAAATAAATAGCCTAATTGTCTATGTTAAAATTGTGTGAGGATTTTGGACCTAAGAAAAAACAAAGTTACAGCATAGTCTGGAGTGACCTGCTGGCTCTTCAGATGCCATGCACAAATGAGGGCTATGAGGACTTCATTCTTACCTCTAAGATATCGCCAACAAAGTGCACAATAGCTAAAACTAAATATGGCTCACAAACCAGGGCACATATGCTAACTGAATTCCTACTGATAATTCTCTTAGGGATTTACTCAACAGTCATTTGATTTTCATTTCTTTTTTTTTTTTTTTTTCAAACTTTATTCTTTATTTATTTATTTGCCTGGGTGTTTGCCTGGAACTGGAACTACAGACAGCTGTTAGCTGCCATGTGGGTGCTGGGAATCGAACCCGGGTCCTCTGGAAGAGCAGATGGTGCTTTTAACCACTGAGCCATCTCTCCAGCCCCCTTGATTTTCATTTCTTACCTTTAACTCATTTTTAACTCCAGGGATTACATCAAATGTGCTGAATGGAAGCCCACGAAAAGAAAAGAACATGTTCAAACAAAATACAAGTTAAAAAAAAACACAGGCCCAAGAAAAAAGATGTTGTTCTGGGACTCTTCCTTCTCAATTTAAGATGTTTGTGTGTATGTGTGTGTGTGTGTGTGTGTTGCCATTAGTGGCAGGGCTCAGACTCAGCAAGCTTGAGGTCTTGGATCAATCTCCAGAAGAAAATCAAACAACCAAACACATACACACACACATACACACACACACACACACACACACACACCAACCAGCAGAACAAACAGAAACATGAGTTAGTTTAAATTCAATCAGTGCTTCAGTGACAGAAGCAACAGGACATCTCTATTTCAATTGTAGGCTGAATTTTAAATTATTTTTATTTTTAAGATTAAGCATCCTTACTGACAATCCAGAAGCAGTCTGTGCTCACAGTTAAGAAATTCCTTAATTTTCAGTGTAAAGTAGAAAACACATGTTCACAAGATGCAGGTAATTACCGTCCTTATCAAACATCCACCAAGTGGCCATCAAGCCACTTCCTGAATCATGAGGAAGACAGTTTTCCAAAAAGCCAATAAAACCTGGAAATGGTAATCCAGATATCAAGCTGTAATTATCACCCCAAACACTGCTGCCCAATCCTATGTGATTAGAGAAGACCTGAATAGTCAGAGGCCTGGGGCCAGAACCATGGTGCTGTCTGAACACAGGTTCAGAGAACAGTCATCTGAGGAATAAACTGGGCTCTTTCCTATTCCAGCAGAGGAGATAAAAACAGACACTGCTGAAATCAACACTAAAATGTCCTTGCCAACAGAAGGCAGGAGAACCACAGGAGAAAGCGAAGAACAAAACGGGGCAGACTGCTCTGACTCTGAACCTTCCCCCGGTGAGCAGGAGGGGAGCTCTGAGACAGAGTCACTCAGTTCTAAATTTGCCTCTAACCCAGTGGATTCAATACCCCATTCATAAATACCAAGGGACCCACAGGGCCTGTGGTATTAAAGGTATTTTTAAATTTATTGTAAATTTCTATTCTGAAAAGTGGTAGATCAGAATGACACTGGGACACCTTCTGGTCAGAGAGTAGAAGCCCCCTCCATAGGGAGCTGAAGGAGAGTGAGCAGTACACAGCAAATGGATTGACTCTAGTACAGTGTCGATGGGGCTTGACTGTCCCCAGCAGCAAGGACAGTACTGAGAGGGCTCCAACAATGTCAGGCTTCTTGGACATAGTCTGAAAGTTTAACTCCTGACCCTCTCCATAACCTAAAGCTTGGGGAAGAAAATAAATATTTACTTTATAACTATCCACAGTTTGGGCATATTATATTTAATCTCCTATAGTTTGCATTTCTGAACCTTTGGCATACAATTTTATCAGAATTATGCTACATGGAAAAAAAATGTGCCTTAATCAGTAGTACCAAAGAAAAATATAAACCCTGTTCTTCCTTCTACACAGGAAGACTGAATATATGGCACCCTAAATATCTTGCAAGGTTTCTTTGTGTACTTGACAGAAGATTAGGGCAAACCATTCCATTTCTGAATGCTGAGCAGAGGAATGAGCTAGTCTTCTATTTCATCTTCCCAAACATCTCCGTTAACATCCACAGCATGGAACAGTCTGAAAGCATAAAACAAGGTACATATTTCTGCAGCTGGACAAAAGTGAGCATTATCTCTTTCCTTCTTTCAAAGCCCCTCTATTCTTCTGATAACACCTCTGTGTAAGTTTTCTTCTTTAATCATTTCTATAAGGAGGGCTGAAACTGTAGGTCTTTCTAAACAAGTTGCAAGATTTTTATAAGAACAATACTGACCAGCTGGGCATGGTGGTGATTATCTTTAATCCCAGAATTTGGGAAGCAGAGACAAGAAAATATGAGTTCAAGGCCAGCCTGGTATACTTAGGGAGTTCCAGGCCAATCGGGGTGTATAGAAAAATCCTCATTCAAACAAAACAAAACAAAACAGAAAACAAGAAGTCAAAAACAAACCACAACAACAAAATAGTACTGGTCACTGAATCTATAGCCTCTGCAGGTAAGGAAACTACCACTAAGCTGTACCCCATCCCTCTTTTTTACTTTATTTGTAAAATATGAAAAATAGGCATCACCAAACTGGTAATGTATATGGTTTGTGGAATTAGTTAAGAGTCATGTAGTCTGGAAGAAATTGAATTGGCTTGTTTCAGTGTCCTCCATTGGTGGCATGCTGTTAGAAACCCTTCATCTTCTTTCCCTTATAGTCTCTAAAGCTGGTGTTATTTCCAACACTAGCTTGCAACAGTTCACAGCAGGACTGAGTGCTTCAGTTTCTCTTAGACTTCTACAACACTGGAGAACAACACTGATAACTTTGGAGAACTGTTGAACAATAACCCACATTGTGTCAAAGAATAATCGGAGATTCTTTTCTAATAACAAGAGGGAAAACATACCTTTGCATGCATTAAATGATAGTACACTACAGAAGCACAGTCTGAACATGGGTCTCCTACAGGTACCTTACATGAAAAGCCTTGCCAAAACAGTAATATTGCTGGGAGGTGGCGGTGCACGCCTTTAATCCCAGTTCTTGGGAGGCAAAGAGGGATCTCTGAGTTCTAGGTCAGCCTGGTCTACAGAGTGAGTTCCAGGATAGCCTGGGCTACACAGAGAAATCCTGTCTTGAAAAACAAAATAAAGAAGTAAAAAATAAAATTTTTTCAAGAGGTGTATATTCTGATCATAAACCCATTTTCAAGAAGACTTAAAAATCACATGTAGGGAAGGATTTAGTTCTTCAAATCTAGCTACTCTATGCGGGGGGGGGGGGGGAAGAGCTGGTATTTAGAAAATAAACTAGCCTGCTTAATATCAAAATATATTGCAGATGGGCTAGAAAGGTGGTTGGAAATGCCTGCTGTACAATCATGAGGACCAAGGCTTGGATCCCTGCACTCACATAACAAACCAGGCATCCTGCAAATATCTGTATTTTTACCTCTAACTTATAAAGACTTGACACCCTCTTGGGTCTGTTCATGCACACACAGACACAAGCATACACATGCATGCACTGTACATATTTTTAAGCACTAATCTAGAGAACTCTGTGTGCACAAACCTGCTAAAGCATGGAGACTCAGGGTCAGTGAAGTGTTTGTAAGGGTTGGCTCTGGAGAGAGAACCCATGCAGATCCAGCAGAAGTACTGCATACAGCCCGTACAGGTCATCTTGTTACAGCCATCCAACTTCTGGTGGGAGGAGACACGACAGGTGGTGGTGAAAACAGAAGATAATGCAAGAACCAAAAACAACACACAACACTCCCCGTCTTTTGTTCTTTCTCAAGGAGGACTGAAACACCAGCAACAAACAACTGCTTATGCTTACAAGTTTGCATGAAAAGTAAAATATAGAAATATTGAGCAGGTATTCTTCCTACAACTAGAAACTTAGCACAATCTCTTCCCATAAATATAGACACAAATGAGAGGGGCACAGAATTAGATAAATATTAAAATGTCACTTTATTCTCAGTACTTGAAGTAGAATGGAGGTTCTTTTGCATGCTGGGTATCCATTCTACCATTAAGCTATATCCCTATCCTTTTCTACTTTTTATTTTTCAGGCACGCCTTAAATTGTTCATCCTGGCCCTGGCAATCCTCTTGCTTCAGTTTCTCAAATGGCTGGGGTTACAGACCAAGCCAACTTGGCTAGGATTCAATTTTAAATTTATACACAAATCAAAATTAGTAAGTGGAGTCATATCTTATTCTATCATAGAGCGCAGGCATGGTAGAAGTAGTCAAATATGATGCTACTTTCCTTAATGATATAACTAAGGAATTATCAGTTTCAGTTCTGACATACAGAACTGGAAAAAAATAAAATCAAATGAAAGAATATGTTCTGATTTTAAAACCTGTTAAAATTCTGATGAGAAGAAATAGAATTGTCTATTTGACTCAGATTAGTGGGGAAAATGCCTCCATTTCCTGAGCACATATATGTTAAATACATTTGCTATTTTGAAAGATAAATAGCTCTGAAAAGTCAGTTATGATTTTTTTTCTGAGACTCAATCTCATGTATCTATGTTGGCCTTGAACTTGCTACATAGCTATGGGTGACCTTGAAGTTCTGATTTTCCTGCCCCCACTCCTAAATGCAAGTGCTGGTGTGCACTTCCACGTGTAGTTTGTTGTACTAGAGATTGAACCCAGGATTTTGTGCATTCTAGGCCAGCACTCTGCCAACTGAGGTACAGGCCCAGTCCCAGATAAGGCTTTTTAAAAACACAGACTAGTGCTAGAGAGATGGCTCCATGGTTAAGAGCTCTGGTTCCTGTTCCGGATGATCCAGGTTTAATTATCATCACCCACATGTGGCTCACAACCATCTGAAACTCCAGTTCCAGGAGATCCAAAGCTGCCTTTTAGCCTCTGCAGGCACCAGGCATACAAAGACAAACACATAGGCAAACAGCTATACACACAGAATAAAAACAATCTTTAAAGTCACACAAATTTAGAGTTGACTGTAGCTCTACTGTGGTCCTGTTCTAACCTGCTACTGTCCCTTTGAGAACTTATGTTGAGTATTTAATCTCCCACTGTGAGGTATTAAAAGAATGGGATCTAGCCAGGTTGTGGTGGTACAAACCTTTAATCCCAACATTCAAGAGGCAGAGACAGGCAGATCTTTGTGAGTTCAAGACCCACCAGATCTACAGATAGTTCTATAGGACAGCCAAAGCTACACAAAGAAACCCTGTCTTAAAAAAAAAAAAAAAAAAAAAAAAAAAAACTAGGAACTTACCCAGAATATTTTATTTAGAAGTAGGGCCCTTGGGAGAAGATGAGGGGGAGATAAGGTCACCAGGCTGGAGTCCCATCATGGGACATATGGCAGAACACTACCAGTGGAGACACCTCTTCTCACTACAAGATGCTCTGCACTGTCTCAGGACAGAACCAGAACATAATCCAACATAAGCTTTATAATTTACCTAGCCTTGGTATTATTAGCAGAAGAAAGTGGAACGCAGCAACATCTACTCAATTTTGGACACAATGTGAGATAAATTCTTTCTATAAAAGCACTTTGAATAGAAAAGTCTATGTGCGCTAAAAGTAACAATATTTACTAGTAAAATTTTATTTTCCAGGTAAGAAGGCTGAGCAGGTACCCAAATGTGTTTTCTCCATAGCATAACTATTACAACTAATTAGTGGACTTCTGAAGGTAACTATGTTCCAAGTCTGTCTTGTGGCAGTCACCTGTATGGGCGTCCCACAGCAGGGGCAGCTCTTGGAGTTTTTTTCCAGCCAGTCCTTACTCTCCATCTCTTCCAGGGCCTTCTGGATCACCCTCTTGCCATACCTCTGTTCCAGGAACCTTTTGGTCGCCTCATCTGCTTGCAGGTATTCATTTCGTAGGTCTATTAATTTCTCTAGAAAGTACAATGGAAAATTAACTGTTACTTTGCAATGTTGACTAACAACACTAGAAATAGTGATAATGGATATCGTGGTACACAGCTTCAGCTCCAGCACTTAGGAGGCAGAGGCAGGCAGATCTCAATGAGTGAACTTGAAAGGCCAGCCTGGTCTGCATAGAGAGTTCCAGGTCAGCCAGAACTACATAGTGAAATCCTGTCGTGGGGAAAAAAAAATCCAAAAAACTCCACAGAAAACCACTTAAAATCTTTAAATATAAATAATATAGGGAGGCTGGAGAAGTGGCTCAGAGATTAAGAGTATTGGCTGGCTGCTCCTAAGTTCAATTCCCAACAATCACATGGTGGTTCACAACCATCTATGATGGGATCTGGTGCCCTCTTCTGACATAAATGAGTACATGTAGATAAAGCAGTCATATACATTAAATAAATAAATTAGGAGATTGGGGACAAAAAGAGACAACGAAGTAAGATCAAAACATGCATGCATAAAAATTTCATAAAGAAATTCATTATTACGTACAATTAATGTCAATAAAAATGATAAATGTATTGTGTGTGAAAATGTGAACATCTTCTGTAGTTTAGATCTGTGTATCCTTATCAGATAAAGCTTTCAACAGGCTGGAAAAAAACAACACACACAAAGAATTTTAACTAGTGTGGCTATTATTCAATCTAAATACTCATAGGATCCACAAACAGTGTATTTCCATGACATTCAGGTAAAAGTTATGTATGCAAACAACAGAAGTAGGTGGGATCCACCCACTAGGAGAGTCAGACTTGCTAAGGGGGCAGGGTTTCCCTTTGACTGATTTCTCAAAACTGGCCTGCTGTAAAGAACAAAGAGTCCATGGAGTTCAGGGGCAGAGTGTTGCCAAGGCCTGAGAGTAACCACCAGTGCCATACCATACCATACCAAATTCTGTAAGTTGTAGACACAGATTCTACACTATATAAACATAAAGTTTTTTTTTTTTTTTTAAGATTTATTTATTATGGGGCTGGAGAGATGACTCAGCAGTTAAGAGCACTGACTGTTTTTCCGGAGTTTGATTCTCGGCATCCACATGGTAGCTAACAACTGTCTGTAATTCCAAGATCTGACATCCTTACACAGTTATACATGCAGGCAAAACACCAATTCATGTAAAATAAATAATTAAAAAAAAAGATTTTGTGTATACAGCATACAGAAGAGGGTACCAGATGTCATCATAGATGGTTGTGAGCCACCATGTGGTTGCTGGGAATTGAACTTCAGGACCTCAGGAAGAGCAGTCAGTGCTCTTAACCTTTGAGCTATCTCTCCAGCCAAAACATTAAGTATTATAAAACTCTACAAGTTGACAATTTGACATACAAAAATAGTGACTAAAATTCACTGTTACAGGTGCTGAAAAGCTCTTCCTGGGGTAGTTGCGATGGCTCACTGGGTACAGAAGCTGGCTGCCACGTCTGATGACCACAGTTCAATTGTCAGGTCCACAGGTGGAAGAAGCAACTTCCATAAGTTGTCTTTTGACTGCCACATTCTCACATGGGTGTGAATGTGCTTCCCACCACCAAAAGTAAACTAACTGAAAGATTTTTTAAGGCAGTTCATCCTTGGGGCTGGAAAGAAGGTTCAGCAGTTAAGAACATTGCTGCTCTTCCAGAGGACCTGGGTTCTGTTTCTAGCACAAATATCATGAGGCTCAAACAACCTGTAAACACCAGCTCTGGGGAAATCTAATGCCATCTTCTGGCCTCCACAGGCACTGTACTTACATGTATATACCACCACACACAAATAAAAATACATTTTTGGGCTGGAGAGATGGCTCAGTAGTTAAGAGCACTGACTGTTCTTCTGGAGGACCTGAGTTTGATTCCCAGCATCCACATGGCAGCTAACAACTGTCTGTAATTCCAAAGTCTGACACAGTTATACATGCAGGCAAAACACCAATTCCCATAAAATAAAAATAAATATTTTTTTAAAAAATTAATTTTTAAAACAGTTCTTTTTGCCTTTCTTCCCAATATTCTTCAGCTGGCTTATACTGCTGCTTTATTACTTAAGTGAACTAGGCATTCATTTGCAAAGGTTCCAGCAGCAGACAACAGCTTTTATTCACAATTGCATTCTCTTAATTTTTCAATACAACTGAAGACCTCTCATAAAATTTCTAATTATTTAATTTTTTACTTTGGGGGCATGTACATAGTGTGTGCACGTGAGAGTACAGATGTGTATACCTGTGCACATAAATGTTAAGGCCAAAGGAAGACATCTATCCCTCTCCACTTTACTATATTAAGATACTGAACCAGAAGCTTGCCATGTAGGTTGGGCTGGTTGGTCAGCGAGTTCCCAGGATCCACCTGTACTTGTCATGTAAAGATGGGGTTTCAGGCATGTGTGGCCATATGCCAAGTTTTACATGACTGCTGGGAATTCAATCTCAGGCTTTCATGTTTGCAGAGCAAGGACTCTTATCCGCCTCCCCAGCCCTGCTTGTTATTGCATTAGTTTGTTCTCCTCATGTTACATAGAGGTCTGTTCCTTTTAAGCAACAGATACCTTGTGAGGCACACTATATATACCCTTCCTCTTTTCAACCTAGATTCTTAAGTATATCACTGTGGTACCACCGCTGTATTTTGATGTAACAGGCATCTTTCTTATCTCTCTAATAATTTAAAGCATTTTTATGTTCTTAAACATCTTAAAAGATAAAAATTCATTGCTCAATATCCTCAAAATAACCCCTATTTCATGGATGTACATGCACGCGCACACATACATACACATAAACAGACACAGACAGATTCCTAACTCTGCTGAATCCTCAAGCCTTCTTGAACATTTCCAAATTCATGAAACATGGCCCTTCTCTTATCAACAAAATTAGAGAAGACTAACATTGTACTTCAGAATAAAGTACCTGAAAAGTACCAGAATAAACCAGCCTTATGTCAGGCTCTCTGCCACGAACCAACTGGAACTGTCAGCTCACCCTCTCCCAGACATTTCCTTGTAAGTCAAGGCAGTCTGCTGGGTTACCAGTCACCAGTCTGCATGTTATGTGTATTATCCCACTGTTTCTCACATTACCCAGGGTGAATGAGCAGTCCTGTCAGGAATCAATACTTTTGTGCAAAACATAATAGAAGGAATTTCTAGAAAGATTAACAACAACTACAGACTTAAATCTTTATTAGATCTGAGTCATTCTGAAATTGCTGTTAAGTTTTTGGCTCTGACTTTCAGTGTCTGTATTTACCTTGTCACAAACTCAGACGACAACATAACAACTACTTTGCGTGGCACTTTCATTACTTCTCTCCATTGTCAACCGCCTCTGAGTATCCTCATCACCTTCATTAACTTAGAAAACTTAGGACACCAACCCCCAGTCAAATGAACAGAAAGGGCCTGACTCCCCAGACCTACCTGCACAAAAAACGGCAAGGTTGGGTCATCGCCTACATTCACTCCAACACAAGTGGCTCAGAGAGAAAGCATCTGAGGACCAGTCCGATGTGCCAGAGTCAAGAGTGGCAGTTTGGATGCCTGTATCGGCTATCCAGGACCTGTGTTACTCCACATGCACTGGCAGATTCCACTAGTCTTCTCCCTAAGAGCCTTCCCTGATTTCCAAATAAGATACTAAATCTTCTTCCTCAGAACACTGCCTAACTTGCTCTTACTTTCTCTCCTTTTTAGCATTTATCACTTAACTTGCTCTCTCTACTTTGTTGTCCCCATTAGATTGGAAGGTCCATGAAAGGATTTTGTCTCTAGACCCCTAGAGCCAAGACAATAACTGGCAAAGGTAACCGTCAAATGAGTATTTCATTCAGCATTCAGCAACATGTGCCAGTCTGCTACCTCTGCCATCAAGCTCAGGGTACACTGGAGCGCATTCAGCAACATGTGCCAGTCTGCTACCTCTGCCATCAAGCTCAGGGTACACTGGAGCAAAAGCTGATCATAACTTGCATGCAACTCTACTACTAGCAACTCTGTGACACAAGCACTGCAGATCTGAGGACTTCAAAGGTATGAACAGAAGTCAAGGCCTTTGTGAGGGAGGGCTACTAGATGGGGTTGGGCTCACAGTTACAACATACCTGCAGATACCTTACATGGAGAGACTCCGTGATAGGTCAGTCTGCACAAGGTACAGAAGGCAAAATTGCAGCTGGAGCAGATAGCCATGGTACCGCCAGGCTCCTGCATCACAGGGAGCTGGCAGCATGGACGGGGACAGTACACCACATCTGCCATTAGATCCAAGGTAGACTGGAGGAGAAGGCGGTCATAACGGGCAAATAAGTCTGCTTCCACCAGCTCTTTGACCTGAGAGAAAAGGCAGAGCACCACAGATTTGATCATTTCCCAACAAGTTCTGATCCTGAGAAGAATCTTAGGTTGCTAATATAAAATAGATAGGTGCAAAATTCAAACCTCTATTCTCATTTCAGAGTCAAATCAGGGTGGCAACAGTTTATATACCTTTTTTATTTTTTAAGGAGTGGGGCATGGTTGAGATAGGCTTTCCTATGTAATTCGCTGATTTTGAGTTTTTAGCAGTCCCCAGCCTTAGCCTCCCATGTCTTGCTCTAGCAGTCTATATCCCAATTGAGGTTGTGGTTGCATGGATCCACACACTGGTTAAAACTAAGGCTGGGCATGGTGGTGAATGCTTTCAGTCCCAGCACTTGGGAGGCAGAAGCAGGAGATCTCTGAGTTCAAGGCCAGGCTGGTCTACATAAAGTTGCAGGACAGCCAAAGCTACAGGAGGAACCCTGTCTCAAAAAACAAAAGAGGAGCTGGAGAGATGGCTCTGAGGTTAAGAGTAATAGCCGCTCTTCCAGAGGACTTGGGTTCGAATCCCAGCACCCACATGGCAGATTACAGCTGTTTGTAACTCCAACTCTAGGGGATCTGACACCCTTGCATAGACACACATGCAGGCAAAACACCAATGCATGTAAAATAAAATAAAAAAAAAATTAGGAGAGAAAACAGATATCTGCCTGTACGGGTGTATGTGTGCACCCCACCCCATACATCTGTGCGTGTTAAATGACAGCCTGAGGAAGTGAAGTTGGTTCTCTCCTTCCACCTAGAGGTCAAACTCAGGTCATCAGGTTTGTGGCAGCTTCCTTTACCTAATGAGTCATCTCATTGGTCCTGGTTTTGGTTTTTTTTTTTTTTAAAAAAAAACTTTATTTATTTATTTATTTGCCTTGGTGTTTGTCTGGAACTGGAACTACAGACAGTTGTTAGCTGCCATGTGGGTGCTGGGAATTGAACCCTGGTCCTCTGGAAGAGCAGAGGGTGCTCTTAACTGCTGAGCCATCTCTCCAGCCCCTGGTTTTGGTTTTTAAGATAGATCTCACGCAGCTCAAATTAGCTTTGAACTACATAGTCAAGGATGACATTGAATACCTGATCTGGGATTAGAGATGGCTGGGCACTGTACCATTATAGCATTCTTTTTTTTTTTTTTTTTTAACTTTATTTATTTATTTATTTGCCTTGGTGTTTGCCTGGAACTGGAACTACAGACAGTTGTGAGCTGCCATGTGGGTGCTGGGAATCGAACCCGGGTCCTCTGGAAGAGCAGAGGATGCTCTTAACCGCTGAGCCATCTCTCCAGCCCCCCATTATAGCATTCTTAATGGACACAATGAAACGACTTGTGGACTGCACCCAAGGTCTTAGTCTATACCATGAGTACTATCAACAAAGTTTGTGAGGGTGGAGGTATGGCTTAGTGGGAGGGGGCTTGCCTAGCATGTGTAAGACCTTAGACTGAACCCAACACTGCAAAATAAATACATTAACTATTAGTTAATTAGAATTCCTGTGGCAAATGTTGTGCCACACATCTACAATTTCAGTATTTAGAAAGTTGAGGCAAGAGAATCATGAGTCTGAGTCTAGTCTGGACTATACAGGAAGATTTTTGTCTCAAAAAGAAACAAAAGAGAAGTTCCCAAGAGGTTTCCCTTTGTGAAAAGGACAAGGAGGTCATGTGGCATTGACACGTTACCTGACCAGGAGTAGCCACTGAAGAACACTTTGGTTCTGGACAGTTGAGGCATTTGACTTGGCCATCTTTGATCTGGATTTCAAAGTAGTCCTTCAGACAGGCTTTGCAATACACGTGTCTACACTCCAAGAAGTACATGCACTCACTACCCAGCTTCTCGCAGAAACAGATATTGCACAGAAACAATTTACTATTGAAGCTCTTCATCTGCTGAGCTTGATTGAAGTCCAAGATTTCCTGGATCAGACTTGACAATGATTCTACATCCTGCACAGCTCTCTCATCCACAATTTCTTCTTGGTCTACATCGGATCCAGCAGCTCCTCCAAAACCTAGCTCTGTACTGGAAGAGGCCTGAGCCGCCGTCCTTCTCTGAACTTTTTTCTGAGATCCCATCTTGAGCTCAAAAGGAGAGACAATATTCAGGTAGGTGAGGGTCTCCTCCTTAAGAAACTGCATCCAGGCAAACAGCACCACACTGCCTCGGTGTTCTTCCCACAGGTTGTCCAGGTGCTTGCAGAGAGCAGAGAGCTAGGAGAAAAGCAATTGAGGATGCTGAGTTTGGAAAGAGGATGATGATGTACCAACTCTGGATCTCCCTAAAGCTCTTATGTTAGTCTAACTTCCTGACACTACTTTTTCTTGCTACCAAAATAGTAACAACTTATTTCTATTCAGTAACAGTGGAAACAAAGTTGGAATCTAGAATAAGCAGCTCAGGGACAACAGAAATGTAAAATGCTGTAGGATATAGAACTAGATTGCTATGTAAGCTACTGAAACATGACTTTTAGCATCTATCATATGTGTTAGAAAGGAATGTAGTTCTAACAGGAACTGTTTCTCTCCAGTAGTGCAATTCTTTAATCCTAGCACTCAGGAGGCAGAGGCAGGCGGGTGACTTTGAGGACAGTCTAATCTATCAAGTGAATTCTAGGACAGACAGAGCTGCACAGAGAAACCTGCCTTGAAAAACAAAACCAGGGGCTGGAGAGATGGCTCAGCGGTTAAGAGCACCGTCTGCTCTTCCAGAGGACCCGGGTTCGATTCCCAGCACCCACATGGCTCTAACAACTGTCTGTAGTTCCAGTTCCAGGCAAAACACTAAGGCAAATAAATAATAAATAAATAAAGAAAAAAGAAAAAAAAAGAAAAACAAAACCAAAGCAAAAACAAACAAAAGGGATCTATTTCTCTTCGGGAGCCCTACCCTTTGCTGCAGGTGACCTAGATTTATAATTGAAAAAAGGATGGTATATAGAGGCCATCTAGGCCCTAAAAGGTTTCACAGCCCTTGTTTCTGGGCAGTAAAATTCAACGATTACCTGTGTTCTCTTCTCCCATACCCTTTCTGTTCCTCTTTTGAATTAACTGTACTTCCTATAACAAATCTGTCCAACAGAAATTTGTGAGGCACATTTGAAATAGTAAATGGGCTGAAACAAAAAGAAAAGTATATAAAAATAAAAGTATCATTCAGAGCTGAGACACATCTCAATGGTAGAGTGCTTGCTTACTTAGTCCACAAGAAACAGCAAAAGAAAACATCCAATGAAGGACAGCATCTTCAACACAAGAAGCTGGAAGAACTGGATATTCACACTCAAAAAAGCCAAACTAAATGCACACCCCAACATATACACACCAAGTACAAAATCACCTCAAAACTGATGAAGCTTTTAATCAAACTGAACAGCTTCTGCAGAGCAGAGGAAAACCTGAGTGCAGGGACTACCAGGTGAGAGAAAAGAGTCACAAAGAATACAACACTTGACAAAGGGTCAATGCTCGGCATATACGACAAACTTCAAACAGCACAAATCCCAAAAATAATCTTTTTTCTCCCTCTGACAGTATTGAGGAATGGAACTCAAGGCAGATCCTCTATCATGAGCTAGAGTTCTTTTTTTTTCTTATTTTTTTTTTTAATTTAACTTTATTTGATGTGCAATGGTATTCTGCCATGTGTGTTGGATCCCCTAGAACTGGAGTTAGACAGTTCTTAGCTGCCATGTGGATGCTGGGAATCAAACAGTCAGTGCTCTTAACCGCTGAGCCATCTCTCCAGTCCCCAAGTTATTATAGTCTTTTTACTTTTTATTCTGAGAGAGAATCTTGCTAAGTTCCTCAGGTTTGTCTTTTTATACACACACACACACACACACACACTCTCTCTCTCTCTCTCTCTCTCTCTCTCTTTCTCTCTCTCTCTCTCTCTCTCTCTCTCTCTCTCTCTCATGGCTGGGTATGGTGGCACACGCCTTTAGTTCCAGCATTCAGCAGGCATATGTCTGTGAGTTCCAGGTGAGTCTGTTCTACAAAGCAAGCTCCAGGACAGCCAGGGCTACACAGAGAAACTCTGTCTTGAAAACAACAAAAAAATACGTATTTATTTTATATGTAGTTATGTATGGACAGGCACATGCCATGGCCTATATGTGGAAGTCAGAGAATAACAACCCATCACATGGTTCCAGGGATCACACTCAGGTCAGGCTTGGTGGCAAGTACCCCTGTCCACTGAGCTATTTTACAGGTCCAGCCCTCGGACTTACATTCCTGCCTCAGCCTCCTGAGGAGGTCGGATCAAAGGCTTCTGCTGGTTCAAACAATTTGATATTTAAGTAGGCAGATGAGGCCCAGGATATCGCTCACTGGCAGAACACATACAGAGATGTACAAGGCCCTGCGTTTAATCTCCATTTAATGTATACACAAGGGCAAGACCTAACAGACAGTCCTTAAGAAGACATGCAGTGCCAGGCAAAGCTCATACAAAAATGCTCAGCGTCACCAATCAGGGTGATGGAAAACCCAGACACAGGAAAGTGTCACCTCATTCTACTACAAATGGCTGTCTTCAAGACAAGTGCTGGCAAGGATGTCAAAAAAGGGAGCTAACTGTTGGCATACTGTTGGTGGGAACATGAATTAGTGCATTCACTGTGGGAAATAGTACGAAGGTTCCTCAAAGGAATCAGAACAACGTGACCCAGCAACCCCACTACCTGGTATATATCTACAGAAAAGGAGACTATGTATATCTTATACACGCCTGTATTACAGAGCTGTTCGTTATTGCCAAGGAAGGAAATGACTTAAATATCCATCAACAGCTGGATGGATAACAATGAAATACTGTCTGTCTACAAAAGAAAAAGAATTCTCTTTTTTAAAACAACATGGGTGAAATTGAGAATCATCATATTTAGTGAAATGAGCCAGGCTCAAAAACACAAGCACTGAGTAGTTTTGTTTGGATATAGGGTTATGCCTAACCTCAGGTAGGCAAGGTGGACACACCTTTAAGCAGAGGCTGAGGTCAGCTTGAACTACAAGAAATCCTGTCATTTTTCTTTCTTTCTAATAAAAGGGGTAGGGGGGACCTGGAGAGATGGCTCAACAGTTAAGAGCAATGGCTGCTCTTCCAGAGAACCCAGGTTTGTCTTGGTGGGATAGTGGTGAGCATAGATGCCTTCTAGAAGAACCAGGTTTAGTTTCCAAAACCCACACCGTGATCCATAACCATCTGTAACTCCAGTCCCAGGGGATCCCAGTGCTCTCTTCCGGTTTTTTGAGCACTGCATGCATGTGGTACACATGCAGACATACATGCAGGAAAAACATTTATACACATAAAATAAAAATTCTAAATAAATAAAAGACAAAACAAAAGCAAACAGCTCCTTTTACAGAATTTGAGGACAGAGGTGGGACAGGAAGTGAGGGACGGAGGAAAACTGAGCAGTGATGACTAAGTCACAGCTCTGGGACCAAGAAGTCCCATGTGTACACAGTAGGAAGACACTGGTAATGTGACAGTACAGGCTCGAAAGCCTGACACTGGAGAGGCAATTGTGAGTTTAAGGCCGTGTGAGGGCAACCTAGACGACATGAATCTCTGACTAAAAACACCGACCAAAACCACTGCATATTTCAAAAAGCTGGAAAAGCCTAAAGAAAGGATTTTGAGTGTTTTCACTATAAATAATAAAGTGTTAGAGAAGACAAACACCTTTATCATAATTGTAAAAATATTGGTTGTCCAATCTTAAATATTACACACGTACACACGCATCAAAATGTCATACAACCCCATAAACATACACAATTTAATGATCTACTGAGTTGAGATAAATTTAAATAAACTAAGCATGTCCGTGCACACCTAGAAGCTCAGCACTTGGAGACAGGGCAAGAAGATCAGAAGTTCATGGTCATCTTCAACTTTACAATGCCTTGAAGACCAGCCTGAACTATGGGAGACCCTGTCTCAAAAATTCTTTTAAAATTGTTAAAAATGAAAATATCATTCAAAGTTTTGGGGCTTCAGAGATGGCTCAGAGGTTAAGAGCACTGACTGTTCTTCCAGAGGTCCTGAGTTTGATTCCCAGCACCCACATGGTGGCTCACAGCCATCTATGATGACATCTGGTACCCTCTTCTGTATACTGTATACATAGTAAGTAAATCTTTTTTTAAAAAACTTTATTTATTTATTTATTTGCCTTGGTGTTTTGCCTGGAACTGGAACTACAGACAGTTGTTAGCTGCCATGTGGGTGCTGGGAATCGAACCCGGGTCCTCTGGAAGAGCAGACGGTGCTCTTAACCGCTGAGCCATCTCTCCAGCCCCCATAAGTAAATCTTTAAAAGAAAGAAAAAGAAAAGAAAATATCATTCAAAGTTTTAAAATTCATTCTAGCCTTCAGTCCTATCAAAGAGCCATGTCAGCTGAAATAGCCACCTGTATAATTAAGCCTCAGTCCTTTTTTTCCCCCACATTTGCAATAAACTTTTTTCCTTTCATTCAGGGGATCCAGGGCTCCATGCTTGGCATGAAACATTCTAGCACTCAGCAGATCCCCAATTGACAGGCTCACGATATTTTTTTTACTAAAAAAATCTAGATCCACATCAAACCTGCATAAAGGATGAAACAGACTGACAATGGCCCTGAGCATTAATCATAGGCCCTCTGTATTTGACTGTCACTTCTAAACTAAGCCATCAAGGTAAAACTATTTTGACCTTTCCATTTAAAAGAGGTCTGTTTCATTAGAAAATCAAGTTTAAGAGATTTCCCATTAGAAATGTAAAATATTTGTAAGCGGAGCTCAGAAATTATAAGCTGCTTTTCTTTGTTCAGGTAAACACCTAAAAACAAGCCTTCCAGATGGCAAGCACAGTTTGTAAATTAAATCCCAATGAAAAAATACCACTTTCTGTTCCTTGCTCCATGTGGTGGTGTTTGCTGACAAATCTGCACAAGCACTAACAAGAACACTGACAACCAAGCTTTTCTGGATTTGGTTGGGGGTTTATAAATGTGAACTGCACTTTTTGAGAAACCTACTAAAATATGTAAGAATTTAACAAATATTTATTTGGGGAGGGGTTGTTTTTTACTTGTTTTATGCGTATGAATGCTTTGCCTGCAGGTATGTATGTTCTGGTGCCCATTAAGTTCAGAAAAAGGCATCAGATTCCTTGAAGCTGAAGCTGCAGATGGCTGTCAACTGCCGTGTGGGTGCTGGAATTGAACCTGGGTTGTCTTCGAGAGCAACAGTGTTCTTAACCACTGAGCTACCTCTCCAGCCTCAAAGTGGGTAACTATTTTAAGGGGAAGTTCTGCATGCTGTGTCAGTGGAGTCTGAAAAAGACACATCCTCTTCCTCTCTTCTCCATCCTGTTTCAGAAAAGGCATCCATATAAATGTGAAGTAGAGAGCAGAGGGGAAGAAAGAGAGATGTATATACTGGAGAGTACAAAAAAATACTACATAATTAGAACCACTGTCTATCTATACAACCCAATTCAAAGAATGACAGGTCCATGTGTCAATTCCATGATTAGCAGGTGAAATTCACAATGCTATGAGTCAGAGTACAGCAACAAAGATTGAACTAAGAAACCAATTAAAACATCAATTCTCTGCATGAGAATTTATTTGATAAAGAATTCTACTATAGGCTTGGCAGTGGTAAGTGCATGCCTTTAATTCCTGGACTCAGGAAGCAGAGGCAGGTAGATCTCTTTGAGTTCAAAGCCAGCCTAGTCTACTGAGATAGTTCCAGGACAACTAGGGCTGTTACACAGAGAAACCTATCTTGCGGTGTGTGTGTGGGGATTCTCCTATAATTTTATCTAAAGACAAAAGGTAACGAACCCTTCCTTCCCTGTAGCTCCCAGGGCTAGCATTAAGAAGACACAACAATCTGAAAGTAGATCATGCATCCAATTAATCTACCCCTTTTTGTGCACATGTGTGTGCAATCACATGAAGGTACACAGGCCACCAATAATGTATGGAACCATATGAGGACTAAATACCTACAGAACTTGCCAACTAGTGATCTAAACATCACTCATGGTAGCCTCAAAAGATAATGAGCTGCCTCACACCAACTGTTTTAGTACATTATTATAGTATCTTTCCTATTCTATAACCATTATCCCCTTTAAAATTTAACTTCCTTTTTAAACTGAATTCTTAATTCTTGTAAAGGTACCTTTATGCAAAAAGATTAGGTGGGGAAACAAAAACTGTGATAAAACCAAGAGGGCTATTGTACACATATAATCCCAGCTCTCAGAAGGCTGAGAAAGAGTTAAGATTTAGCTCAGCCAGGGCTATGTAGCAAAACTATCTCCAAAAACAAACATATCAAAACTATATGACTAAGGGGAAACTAATGAGCTATTTTCTTGAGGTTAACAAATGACAGCTTTTGTCTTAATATCAGCTTATCAATCTTCATAACTTCTAGAAAAGTAGCTATTGATCCATCACATCTCAGAACACTGTTCTAGCTTCAAGTCATATTTATGTCTTAATCCAACACTGACATTCAAGAGAGGACCTTGAAGGCTCCAGAAATAAATAATATAGGGACAGATATGCTAATTACCCTGGTTTAATCAATACATGTTGTACACAATATCAAACTGAAATATAACAATGTGCCCCATCATAAATACGTACAATTATACCTGTTAATAAAAGGAGTTGAGGTTATTAGAAAAGAATAAATTGCAAACAGAAAAGAAAGGCTTTCAATATAAGGTCTCAAGCCTGAGAAAGTATCTACAAGAACTACACACATTTCTATTTGTGTGCATTTGCAGTTAAGTGATACTAAGTGACAATTATCCATTATTAATACACAGATTTTTATGAAGAAGCATTTATTACATTTATTCAGGAAATTTGCTTATTATAACTATTTAGCTCAATTTTCTGTTGTAATTACAATTAAATCTTTCATTTAAGAAATGAATGAGAAACTGAGAAAATAATATCAGCATCTATGGAAAATGAGGACAACCTCATCTCTAGGAAAAGAAACAATACACTTGATTAAAAATCATTGTTGGTGCAATTCATAAGGATTAATTAAGTTTGTTTACTGCCATTTCTTCCTTTTTCCAGTAATGAAACTAAAACTCAGGGCTTTGCATATATGAAATAAGAACTCTACCATTGAGCCATATCTCAGCCCTGACATTCTTTCTCAAAACATCAAGCACTTTTGATTCATTAGCATTAGGATTCATGAACACTAGGGGGAAAATTTACAAAATCAAAGCCGTTTAGTCTTTATGCATTGAATTAAAGATCACTAAGGCAGTCTTTGATTAAAGATGATTTTGAAAGTTTCTAAAAATGGATAGGAGAAATTAAGTTTTGGGTCTACCTGAGTTGGTGACAGCCATTTGCCACTAAGTGTGAATGAAGGTGGGGAGGAAGATGGATAATCTGGTGGCAGTTCAAAGTTCAGCACAAGTGGTGGCAGAAAGCAAATGGTGTATTCAAAGCCACTATTCTGGAGACACTCATTTGAATTGCCTGAACCAAAAACAAAAACCAGAAAGGATCAGTTGATCAACACTGGAGTGTCTAAAACTACTGAGCAGTGCTCAGCCCTAATGCTTTAGTAGAGGGATTAAAACCCTCCCAGAGCACCTTCTATGCCTTAATGTCAATTTCCTAGTCTTGCCTGCAAGAACAAAACAACACCTTACAAGCACTTGAAAAATCTACTTAGGTGCCATGTGATGTATGAAGTCACACAACTCATTCTTGTAAACACTTCCTAGTACAATTCCTAACACTAATGAGAAAGTAATGCACAATGTTTTGCTTCAGTTGGTTTGTGGTAGACAAAGACACAATTTGGAGAAAAAGACTTTTATTTCTATGAAATAACCATGACTTACTATGACCAGCATAGTCATGAATTGGTTGGGGAAGTTTGTGCCAACAGAAAATCAGGCTTAAGGACATAACACGGGACACATCTTGGGGTCATCTCAGTAATCACAGGTCCCAGGAGAAACATTGTGAGAAAATGTGCATCAAATTCTCTGCCAATGTATCAAACCAGTTTTGTTTTTCTCCAACAAAAGGGAGCAGAGTAACAGCATGCCCCATACCTGTCCATGGCAGCTGTACTGATTCTAGAACCATGCAGATTCAATCATGTGGCACTCTACAATGCTCCAAGAATCTTCACAGCTGCACTTTATTATCTATTTTCTTTGATTACTTCTAATTATCAACGACTGGGCTGATCAGCTACTGATTAGAAGACTAGACTGCAGGAAATACGCAGGATATCTGAATTCAGTGGTCAAAAGGCAAAACTGTTTTACATTCCCCCCCCACGTTTTCCTTAAAAACTAGCATGCATTAAATCTGTGCCCCCAATAATTATCAATAATCCCTTATAGCTATATACACAAATGACAACTAAAATATAGTAAGAAATAAGGATAATTTTTATTTAGAAAAATCTGTGTTAGGATATAATTTACTAACCGCTCACAAATATCTTGAAATTCTGCGGCAAATCCAGATAGATCCTGGTTTCTCCACCTCGGACAGACTCTGCTTTTCTAAATTCATCTGCATCATAAATACTTGCCAGGGCCAGTAGCTCATCCTCTTGGGCTTCCTGGTCTTCTGACGACATTGAATTTCCTGAGGACTGAAGACAATTATTCAAATTAGCTAGGAAATGTATAGACTGGGAGTAGTTTCATGGTATATTAAAAAAAAAGTTCCTCACAAACAATTGCAAAGGATTTATGGGTCCTCTTTTCTGCCCCCATGCTATCTTCACTTAGGTGGCTGTGGTGCTTCTAAAGACTAATCCTTCTCACATCTCCATCTTTTGAAACTGAAATGGGGGCTAGTCTCAATATCAAGAGCGTATTTTGCACATTCTAAAAGACGATGCTACAAAATCTGAACATCCATTTAAGCTTCATTTTCTTATCATTTTTTTCAATGTCCCTTCCTTATCTGAAACAATTCCATTTTCAAAAAATATTGTTTTTCCCCAGTAGTTGTCATGCTCTGCTTAACCTTAGCCCTGTCTGAAACAAGTGGCATATTCCATTTTAGGTCATTTAGTACCTGTTAGTAATAACTAGAGGAAAACGATAATAACACTGCAGTCAGGATTTCAGTTCGGCTTGAAATTTGTGCATATCCCTTTTATTTCTTTAGCCAGTGGAGCAGAGACTGAAGGTGGGTAAGTCCCACCAAGGTGTGGGACTCAGATACACTATAGAAATTCTGCCATCTGCAAAAAGAAATAGGAAAGATGTGTGAGGACATTCTCCAGATTCAAATTCCCCATCTGTACTATCATCACTTAAGGCAAACATTAACACACATCAATCTTAATCCACAGGGCAGTTATTACTCTCCAAGGACAGACTTCATCACATAGTTAAAGAGCAGACACCTTATCAGACTGCCCTCAGCCTTGTAACTAAGGTGGTTTTATGAGATCTCAGGATACCACACCCAACAAACATCATCTTAAATTTATTTTTTGCTTTCTCTTTCCTGTTTCTTCTAGTTCCTTCATATCCCACCCCTCTGGGTTTTATTCTCATTTGCTCATAAATTAGCCTTGCAGGGGATGGTGGGATAGCATTTTACAATAAAATAAGGGCATGCATGTACACATGAGCTTGTAAGATTTACTCCAAGTATTTAGAGCCAGACTTCTAGGCCTAGCTCAGTGGGAGAGCGCCCTCTAAACTGGAGCTCATTTTTAGATAAGTGTGGTCTATAGATAGGTTATGAAGCATGAGGAACATCTTGAAATTATATGCAGAGATGTTACATAAAACTAACTTTAAAACCATATTCTCAGAAGTAATTCCCAAACAAGTTAGTATCATAATTAGTTTACAATTACAGAGCACCAACTGTGTACAGTACTAGTCCAATCATATTACCTTACTGAATCTTCAACAAACTGACCAGGAAGTAGCATGTGGTGGGGATAGGATTAAGTAAGCTTTTGGCTTCTTCATAAACAAAGGATTTTCAGACATGAGAGATGATTACTGACTTCATGGTTTTAGGCTAGCATTCTCCATCTTGTCCGCACACCAGAATCTCCTGGAGAAATTGCCTCTTAGAATTCCAATAGCCAGGTAGCAGTGCTCCGAGCCTTCAATCCCAGCACTTGGGACACAGAGGCAGGTGGATCTCAAATGAGTTCGAGGCCAGAATATCCAGGACTGTTACACAGAGAAACCCTCCCCTGACATCCCTCGCCAAAAAATCCCAATACCTAGACCATATTCAAGAACAATTAAGTCGGAACTCTATAGTTGTTTCCCCCACACACTCTTTAGAAATCAGACTTCACTGCAGCATTTTCATACGTAGCGTGATTTGTTGAAATCCCTCCCCACTCTTCCTCACACACTTTGTGCCCATCCCCCTATAGTGGTCCCCTCCTCTGACAACATGCATGTCACGTGTGTTCTATTATCCCCCTTCCTCTCTGAAAACCTCCATTTTCCCTGTCATACTCTCCTTTTTAATTTCATAACCTATCCCCACAATCCCTCTCACACACACAAAACACCTCGTGAATTTGCATGTCATTCTGTTATATAGGCCATGATAATCACTGCATCTGGCAATTTCAGTTTATGGACTGCCAAGGGACACTCACTTCTAGTTTTCCAAGAATAGATGACTCCAATAGGCAGTTTGGGCTGATAACCTTACTCCAAGTAACACCTCTATTCCAGAGTTCGCTATGACCTATCCCACCTTACCCCAGCTCAACCGGAAGGCTAGATCCAGGTGATCCTTAATTCAGGCTACCAGCTTTCACTTCCTCCTGATTCACCCACTCAGCCTTTGAGGGCAACCTCTAAAGTCCCAAATCTACCTCGTAGTTTCTCAACAGACACTGTCTTCTTTAAAATCGGACCTTGCATTTCCTCTGTATTAGTTCTTCACGAGATAGGCCCAAGTCTTTTCCATCTACCTATTGTTCTCAGCAGTGCCCTGGGCACTGAAAAAAAATACCTGGAGTAAAATGCAATGTGCTGGAACGGGGAGGACCAGGGGCATAGGATTCAGTGACCACGTTGTCACATTCCACTAGAAGCAGGAGGCTGGGTCCGTTGTCACAGTAACACTGGTAAGAACAGTAACAATTAGTGAGTTCTTACCGGGTGTCAGGCATCATGCTAAACCCTCTCAATGCACTAACTGACGCTAGACACCACAATCACGTGAAGCGAGTCCAATTTCTGTCTTCATTAATCAAAATTAGACAAATGATAGCTTGGGCTCTTTTCTGGACCACCTCTGGGCATAAAATTCCTAATTTCTTCATCTGTAAGCCGGGAACAAGAATAAACCCTGACAGCACCAAACAGATTAAAAAAAAGTTTAATGCTACTACTGTTGCAAAGCGGAAGCCGCTCCAGCAGGGCGTGGAGCCCCTCCTCCGCCAGGCTTCCCCAGTTGGGAAAATGCTACTTTTCCCGGCCACTGCCTGCAGGCTCCGGCACTAGGGTCAGCCCGGGTCTCGCTCCGACGCCTGCCAACAGCCATGCACACGTGTCTGGGTGACTCCCCAGCAACCTCGGGGAGGATCAGACAGGGCCACAGGCCCAGTGCTGGCAACGGCGCAGAGGAGCCGGTCCCGGGGCGTGCCGGCAGCGCAGGGCCCGTCCGCCCCGCCCTGTCCCCTTGGTGTCCACCGGACCGGCCGCCCCGTCCCGGGCAAGGGAGCCTGGTGTCCACAGAGCCGGCCCCGCCGGCCACGGGGCTCTGCCTCGCGCACTCACAGCGTGTCCCTGCCGTACCTTCCGGCCACCTCGCCGAGCCCGGCCCGAAAGTTCCGCACTCCGCCCTCGCCCGGGGCCCAGCGACACGCTAGCCGCCAGGCCTGCAGACACCCGGCTGCACCTGAGCACCGCCTCTTCCGTCTCCAGAGCTGTCAGCTGAGAGGGGCGGATGCCGGCGTCGGGAGGGCTCTGCGCAGGCGCCGTGAGCGCCGCTGGCTCCTGTGCGCCCTCCACAGGCCGTGGACAGCGCTGCAGGCTCCGCCGCCGCCCATAGCCGCAAGCTTAAAATACTCCAAATTTAGTACAAATGCAGGTTCTGACCTGTGAATTCGAGGTTTTTTTTTTTTTTTTTTTTTTAATCAATCCCTAGACGTGAACCTGAAGTAACAATCTACCTAGAAGCAGAGATTCCCTTAACAGCCAATCCCAGGCCTGTCCCTTGAGGTGAATGGCTGCATCTATCCTCCTATCTAAGAATGCATTAACCCATTGTACATATGATAATAGTTATTACCACGTTTGTTGAGCAGTTACAGGCTTTAAACTATATGTACATTTTCCCCGCTCTTTGCTAAAACCTTATGATTTGGGCTCTGATAGTCTCATTTCACAAAGGAAATTGAGACTCAGGTTCAATAACTTACTAAAAGCCATGATTATTGAGATTTAAAATTACATGCCTCCTACCTTACAGCTTAACGCAAACATGAACTAAAATGGACTGAGCATTTAAATGTGAGAGGAAAAACTATAAAACTCTAGAAAGAAGTTTGTAATTAATATAAGCCTTTGTGTGGCTATTTGGGACTAAGCTGCTTGGAGACTGTAGGTACAGATCTCAGGGCTAAGTTGAGCCAGGCAGGACAGAAATGTTTCTGACTACACATATAATTTGAAAGGATCTAAAACTTCGAGTTGTTTACTTTTGGCTTTAAAATAATACAAATAAAGATATGATTGACCAAATCTGGAAAAAAAAAAACTCTAGAAAGAAAATATAAGGGGGAGGGGATCTTCAAGAATCCAGTTCCAGGCAAACACCAAGGCAAATAAATTTTTTAAAAAAGAAACAAATAAGATTTATCAAAATTAGAAACATTTGTGCTTTAATAAATGCTAGTAAGGAAGTGAAAAGACAACTCACTATAGAAAATATCTTCAAATTAAACATATAATAAAGATGTATCACCTAAAATGTATAGCTCTTATAAGCCTGAGTATGGTTATACACATCTCTAATCTCAGCACTACACAATCCCAGACCTGCACTCAGGAGACTACCACAAAGGATTGTGTATCCTAGGTCAACTTGAGCTACATGAGAAAACACTGTCAAACACAGTGAGACCAAAGAGGATAAAAAGAATTGATGGAGATATAGATAAACCGAAGCTTTCACACACTGATGATTAGAATGAAAGATAATACAGACACCGGGAAATTTGGTTGGTCCTCAGAAAAGTTAAAAATAGGATTAGAATAATACTCAGCAATTCTACTCCTATGTATACTATTTAGAACCAAAATAAAGAAAAAAGAAAAAAAAAGAAGCTAGCTATGTTTGTTTACATAAACACTTGATCACAAAGGTTCATAGCAGTAATATATAAAAATCAAAACGTGAAAGTCAAAACTTCATCAATGAATAAACAGAATGTGGCATATCCAAAAATGGAATATTATGCAGCAACTAAAAATAATATGCTGATACATGCTCCAACATGGATGGACCAAGAAAATATTAAGCCAAGTGAAAGAAGTCAGATATAAAGGGCCATATTTTATATTTTTCCACTTATATGAAAAGTCCATAGACAGCAAAGTGATAGCAGGTAGGTCAGTGGTTAGCTGGACTGTAGTGGGATGTAATTTATAATGAGTATTTTTTGAGGATGAGAACAATGTAGAATTAGCAATGACCATTGCACAACTTGGTAGATGTGTTAGATACCACCAATTGTGTATATATATATATTTTTTTTTAAAAAAAGAAAATTTATTTATTATATATACACTGTTCTGCCTGTATGTATGCCTTCAGGCCACAAGAGGGCACTAGATCTCATTACAGTTGGTTGTGAGCCACCATGTGGTTGCTGGGAATTGAACTCAGGACCTTTGAAAGAGCAGTCAGTGCTCTTAACCTCTGAGCCATCTCTCCAGCCCAATTGTACATATTTTTAAAGAATTACTTTTTAGTACAGGTGAATTATATCTCAATTAAACAAGAGGGGACTTATATAGCATTATTTCTGACATTAAACAGAGCACAGTAATGTTCTACTCCTGGAAACCATCAAGCTAATGTGCTTCTAATGATCAAATAAGCTTCTATGTTCTCATTCTCTACCAATTTGCCCCACCCCAGAAAAAAAGTAGATTACATACAGAAGTCTAAAGGTCTTATTCAAGTGAACCCCCCCCCCAGTGATACCAGGTGAGATAGAGATACATACACCTTTAAAGATGCAAAGGCAAGAAGAAACCTCCAATGAGACCGAGTACCTCAAGATCTCTCAGATGTAAAGAGCAAAGTGGTTCAAGAATCAGCTCAAGACAGTCTCAAAGTTAGAGCAGGAAATAGATTGTGACATCATGCGATGACCTCACACCAAAGGTCACAGCACTGTGCGGAAGGAAGAGAGTGTTTCAAAGAAGACTCAATAATTTGATGAAAGTTAAAAGCAAATTAAAGATTTAGAGTATAGTTCTGAGGGAAAAATTGGGTAGAGATTTTTTTTTTAATAAAATTTTCCCATTAGATTCCATGAAAATAGCAGGCTTTTCTCTTTGGTTTTGATCGCCTGGTTAGGTTTTCAGATTGAACTTTTCCCTTGTGTCCAACTCTCTACTTTACTAAGCATTTTATATGCATTACCTCATTTAAAAGCCTGGGACCCCACGACTTAGGTAATTTTGTCTCCCTATTTTGTAAAGGAAGAAATTGTGTTTGTAGGGGTGAAATGCTGTATGTGATGCAGCCAAGGTGAGGACAGATTCCTCATGGCCTGACTCCTGTAGCCTGTGAGAGAATTAGAATTTGCTGCAATAAATAATGCAAAGGAAGAAATATTTTTAGTCCAACATTGTAAAATAGAAGGCCCTATAGAAGTTAGTTTCAAACTCGATGACACAGTGAAGGCAGGGATAGTGGCACATGCCTATAGACTCAGCATTTAGGAGGCTCAGGCAAGGGGCTTGCTATGAGTTTGAGGCTAGCCTGTGCTACACAGTGAAGTGAATTCCAGTTTGTCTGTCTAGGCTATAGAGTAAGACCCTATCTCAATGTATATACATATAAAAATTACAGCAGAATAATAGATAAGAATAAGAATCCCAAGAGTGGAAGAGACAAACTCCATACTCTAGCTACAGATGAGAGGTCCACGCTGTCAGAGAATGGACTGTGAGAGCTATGTCAGATGAGTAGACCCAAAACCATGAGAAGAGAGCAGGTGTGAGTCACACAGTGGGATGGTCACTACACAGGTCACACCAGGCCCCACACTCGTTAACTTCCAGGAGGCATTCAGAAACTCACTTCCGCACACACCCTTCTTTCCAGGGGCCATTATGCACAAGCATCCCTGAGCCAGGCCCTTTATTCACACTTAGACAACACAGTGTGGAAAGAAAAGTTTTGCCCAACCCCGGAAGACTGGATGCTGATGAGGCCTGCTCAGTACAGAAGTACCATTGACCTTTGAATTTTGAATTTTTCCAGTTCTGGGCATTGAACCAAAGGACTTGCACATATTAGGCCAGCATTCTATCACTGTGCTATCCTACTGGGGGTAGTTTAAATAAGAAATATCCCTCATAGTTTCAGGCATTTGAACCCTTGGTTTCCAGTTGGTGGTACTGTTTGGGGAGGTTTAGGAGGCGGTCTGACTGCAGGAAGTGCGTCACTGGGGATGGGCCTTAAGATTAGAGTTTTGCCTGTTCTCAGTTTGTTGTCCCTGACTCAGCACAAGATGTAAGGTGCCAGCTTCCTGTTCCTGCCACTATGCCTACTACTTGCTGCCATACTCCTAGACATGATGTACTCTCCTTCCTCGAAGACGGTAAGCCCAAACAAACTTTCTTCTGTAAATTGCCTTAGTCATGGTGTTTCATCACAGTGATAAAGATAGATGTTAGTGCCAGATGGTGGGCTGTTGCTGTGAAGGACCTGACCCTGGTTTTGTGTTTGTTTGTTTTTTATTTTATTTTGTTTTGTTTGGAGGAATGTGGAAGACTATATAAAAGAGGTTGGATGCTGTGAGCAGAATGTGGTGGGCTGTTATGGGATCTTGGAAGACAGTGCTGAGGCAATAAGGACTGTAGAGACTCAGCTCCAGACATTTTGTGGGGGGGGGGGCCGCTGGAGAGATGGCTCAGTGGTTAAGAGCACTGACTGCTCTTTCAGAGGACCCAGGTTCGATTCCCAGCACCCACATGGCAGCTTACAACTGTCTCTCACTCCACTTCTAGAGGATCCAAGACCTTCACACAGACATATATGCAAGCAAACCACCAATGCACATAAAAAATAAAAATAAATAAATCATTTAAAAAAAAAAGAAAAGAAATTTCAGAGGGGAATATTAGCAGCCTTGCCAGAGGTCATTAGCATAACACTTGAACAAAGAATGTGGCTGCCTTCTGCTCTTATCCTAAGAACTTGCCTGAGGCTAAATTAAATAACAATGGACTAATTTCTTTGGTGGAGGTAAGTTCAAGACAGTATAATATTGAATCTATAGTGTGGATATTATTAATGACTGTTCTACAGGTCTACAGTAAAAAACAGGAAGTAGGGCAGAGAGAAATAAAAAAATGTACAGTTTGAAGAGAATGAGAATAAGAATACTGGAGACTTAATGGTACAGCCAAGGTTACTGCAAAAATAGGAAGAGGGGTTGGGAGAGGCCTCAAGCTCTGTACTGGAATAAAGGGATGGAGACTCAGGGCGAGACCACACACAGCTGAGCTTCCAACTTGCAAAGGAACGTACACTGTTTTCTGCTCCTAAAACATAGCTGAATAAAAGCCCTGCCCATGTGACTCAAGGGGGTAAGGTCCATCCAGTGTGGCAACTGCCCTTGGCAGTGTCATCTATGCGGCTGTGGTTTTAGAGGCATAAAGGTTGCAAGAGTGAAGGGGTTGTGTTTTCCCACAGCAATAGCAAACAAATGAAGACACCCGGTGGCTTTATCCTTGACTCCTGGTCATCCCTTGTCATTGTGTATTTATTTACTATATAGATCTTAATGGAATCTGAAAGCTTGATTGTTATTTTTTTAATATAGGTTTCATCCTAAAAACAAAATAAAACAAGCAAATGGTAAGTAGAAGTATTCAATTAACTCTGTTTTGAATAATTAACAGTATCCTAACCATTCGCTAGTCTTTGCTGGAAATGCTGGGTACTGACTGAGCTCAACATATAACAACCCAATCAATGCACAGTCATTGTGATCATCATAGTTGTCACCATTCCTATTTTTTTCACTTTAATTGTGTGTGTAAGTGTGTGTGTATGTATGTGCACATAAATATAGGTGTTCGCTAAGGCCAATGGCATTGGATCCCCCTAGAACTGCAGTTACAGGTAATTGTAAAACACCCAACATGGATGCTGAGAGTCAAAGTCAGGTCCTCTACAAGAGCAATACATGCTCCTAACCACTGAGACACCACTCCAACCCCTCCAGCCCTCTTTTAAAGCTGAGGAATTGATCATGGGGAAGGTCATTGATTTGTCATTGTCTCTGACAGGGTAAATGACAGAATCAAGCTATGAACCTGGGAATTAGGACCCCTGAGCCCATATCATTGTCCCCAGAGCCATGCTTAGAGCATCTTGACACTTTTAACAAATAAACTGGTCAATTGTGTGGGTAAGGAAAACTAGTCTGATTGCTGATGTGACCAGCTTCCTGGATCAGCACAGTCCAAACAACTCCATGGGTCATCCCAGGATGCTATAAAGACAGATCCCTGCAGGGCTTCAGGTGTCTTATAGCATGGAGCATTTCCTGTGCTTCTGATGCAAGGTAGAACCTGATTACAGTAAGGGGCACAGAATGAACGTGTTTATACTTGCAGCCTGGCATTTTATTATTATTCCCCTGAATACGGGTGTAAAGAGTTTTGTACCCCAAGGTAACATGGTTCTGTGAGGAGGAAAGAGGGTGAGGTTTAGCAACAGCTGCCATCATAAATCAGTGTGTAGCAGTTTCTCTCAGAGCTCCAGGCTCAACTCCTAGCTGTCAGACACTTGTAAAGGGAAGCCCCGTGAGAATTTATGTAACGACGAAGGGAAGGCTCATTTTCCCTCCTGCAAGAGCCTTTCTGGAGCAAGAAGAGGATTAGGCTGATTAGATTCTATACAAAGAAAAAAAAATTCAAGATTCAGAGGGTGGGAGAATGTGGGTCAACTTGAGCTATTTCCCTTGCCCCCTAAAAATTGACCTTGTAAACAGAGAAGAACATGCTGAATTCCACCAAATAAATGAATGATGGAGTGACTGAATGATTTAATGACTGAGTGTGATCCAGGCTTCCTCTGGGCTGGTTCTTTCAGTGTGAGAACAGTTCGATTCCAGACTGACCCAGAAATGCTGAGTGCAGAGCAAGGCCAATCAGCAGAGTCAGCTTCTGAATATTCATGTGCAGATGATGCTCCCAGTCAATGTGTGTGGTTTTGTGTTTACTGCTACATTTTCCAGTTCACTGTGTAGACCAAAATTGTTGGGTGTTGGGAGATGGGAAGAAACTTGTGCTGAAGTGAATATTATTTCTGGGCAGGGCTGTGGGGTGAAAATACTTAGAGCAAAAAATGCATTCGCTGTTTATCTGAAATTCAGATTTCACTGGGCATTCTATATTTTTATATGCCAAATCTGGCGATCTGTTTCTGAGCCAATAATGGTCAGAAGAAGGGTGGGGACAGTAGCTGGGGACATATTGTACCTAGGAAGGAAAGCCAAAGGTGAATCTAAGAAACAGAGCACTAAGCAGAATGTAGAGACAGAGCCAGGTGACTACAGAGGTCACGTACACAGAGAGACAGGAACTGGGAGATAAGGTAACGTGAAGGATGCTGGGTATAGAAGCATCTTCATATTCTGGTAATGCTATAGAGTTGACTGTAGAATTTGGCTTTATATGGCTGCTGGTGCTTCTTAGAAACCATACTTAGAGTCCCTAGTAGGGCTGGCATAGAGATCAGGTGTATGTCAGAATCACCTGTAGAATATTAGAGTTGCAGTCTATAAGCCAGGAGCAGAGAAACATACCTGTAACCCCAAGACTTGACAGATGAGGCAGGAAGACCAGGAGTTCAAGGCCAGCCTGAGCTACTGCTATGCTGCCTCAAACAATAATAATCACAAACAAACAAAATTTAAATTAGTACATTAGGACAGGCAGTAGTGGCCCATACCTTTAACCCCAGCACTCAGAAAGCAGAAGTAGGTGAATCTCTGAGTTCAGAGCCAGCCTGGTCTACAGAATGAGTTCAAGGACAGCCAGGGCTACACAGAGAGATCCTGCCTTGAAAATCCAAAAACCAAAAAGTAAGAAACAAGTAAATTAGTGCACTTCCTTTCTGAAGATTGGAGGGAGAGAGAGAGAGAAAGAGAGAGAGAGAGAGAGAGAGAGAGAGAGAGAGAGAGAGAGAGAAAATACCATCGATCTATTTTTGCAACTTTCCTGAAAATCAAGAATAAGGTCGGGGCTGGAGAGATAGCTCAGCAGTTAAGAGCATTAACTTCTCTTCCAGAGGACCTGGGTTCAATTTCCAGTACCCATGTAGCAGCTCAGAACTGTCTGTAGTTCTAGTTCCCAGTTCCAGGCAAATGCCAAGACAAAGAAATAAAAATAAATAAAAATGTTTTTTTTTTTTTTAAAAAAAAAGACTAAGGTCCATAATTTGCCACAGCTTCTTCAAATGGCCTCTCACCTTCCATTTCCTTTATGGGCTGCTTTTCTTTTCTTTTTTTAATATGTATATTTTTATTATATTATGTGCACTGGTGTTTTGCTTGCATGTCTGTGAGGGTGCCAGATCTTGAAGTTAGAGACAGTTGTTAGCTGCCATGTGGGTGCTGGGAATCGAACCTGGGTCCTCTAGAGGAGCAGCCAGTGCTCTCAACCGCTGAGCCATCCCTCCAGCCCCTATGGCCTGCTTTTCTAGCTTTGACCATAACTTTAAGTGTCATAGCTATTTTATCATCTTATTGTGTAGATCAATGCAGTCTCTCCAGAAAAGGGATCTGACCAATCTGAAAGTAGAAGGCTGCTACAAGAAGTGATAATTGAGCTAAAAATTGGAGAATCATCCTTGGCAGTCTGGAAAAGGAGAACTATGAAGCTTTTTACCCTGCCTCTGGCATTTTGCAAGCTTTCCAAGTCAATCCCATGTGCAGCCCCTTCGGGGGCTACCACTCTTTTCTAAGGCAGAACACCTTTTCATTTCTTGAAAAGTCCTATATATCTTGCCAAGTCTCTCCTTGCAGAGTCCATTTTTCTTTCTGTACTTGTCTAGAAAGAGATGTCATGGTATGAGATTTGACGTTTGACACCTGTCCTAGTAAAGCCCTAAAGTGCCATGCCCGGAGCAAGTGACCCAGCATAACTAGTTGAGTTCCCTAGTCCAGACTCTGGCGCTCAAAGGAGGATGACCTCAGATGGTCCAGCCACCTTCTGAGCGGAATGACCTTGAGGGCAACATTTCCAGGCCTCCTTAAAGCTCTCTTAGCTGGCAGTCTCAAGAGAGCCAATCCGGTAGGCCAAATCAGAAAGTCTGTAGTGGGTGGGTGGGCTCAGCCTTTATCTAGCTGTTTTGTCAATGCCCCCAAGAAACAGTGCTGTGTCTCACTAGTGTGAGCCCTGAGGGTTTCAAGTGTTCTGAAAAGATCTACTGGTTCTCACCCTTTTCATTTACCTCAGTTTCTTGCTATCCCCAAGCAGTCACCTCTAGGCTCCAGGTGAACAAAGATGTCAAGCAGTATCTCCCTAATCTACCATTGTCTTAAAATCTCCAGGACCTGAGGGAGGCCATGTTCAGCTGTTTCAAACCTATTTCAAATACTACCTCTGCTCCTTTCAAACTTCTCTCAAAATTCAAGCGAATAAAATCTTTCTAAACAAACTCCAGTGACGGTTCTCCTGGCCCTCTGACAGACTGCTGTTAAAGGCTGGCTCCCCCAGAAGAAGGAAGGAGAAAGAAGGACAAAATGGAGGCCTCCTTCCCAGAGGCAACCATCTGTGAACAGACAGATGTCTTGCTTCATAAACCTTTGGGACGGACTTTCAAGGGAGTGGCTCAACTGCACTTCATCAGTGTCAACAAAACAAGCACATAGCAATGGTTAAAAAAAAAAAGTCGAAGCTGAAAAGATGGCTCAGTGGTTAAGAGCACTGACTGCTCTTCTGGAGGACCCAGATTCAATTCCCACATGGCAGCTAACAACTATGTGTAATTCCAAGATCTGACACCCTTACACAGTTATACATGCAGGCAAAACACCAATTCACATAACATAAAAAAAATTAAAAATTAAAAAAATCAACAACAAAAACATACCTAGCAAGCTGTGAATGGTAGCATGCACCTGTAATCTCAAAATTCAGGAGGCAGAAGCAGAAAGATTGGGAATTCAAGGTCATCCTTTGCTTCAAGAGTTCAAGGTCAACCTGAGCTGTACAAAACCCTGCCTCAAAAAAGATCTCCAAACTGAAAACCAAAACAAAGTAATAACAACAAAACACATGTGAAATACAAATTCAAAGTTTTGTGATGTGAGCTAATTTTTTTGGTATTCATGGTCCTAACACACATATATGTATGCTTAAGCACATATATTGTTTTATTATATATAATTGTATATAGCATTGCTAAATATGCATAGCAACTTCTTTTCAAAAATATAAATAGCACATGTAAAATCATGAGCTTCATTCTTTCTGAGCCCTGGTTATCTTTTGATGTTGCTATTTTGAGACAGGATCACATGTAGCCCAGGCTGGCATCCAATTTGCTATATAGCCAAGAATAACCATGAACTCCTGATCAGTACTGGCTTTACATACATGTACCACCACACCCAGGTTTGGTCACCTATTAAAACTACACTTCTCAACCTGTAGGTAGAGACCCCTTTTGGGGGGTGTCATATATCAGATATTTACATTATGATTCATAACTATAGCAAAATTACAGTTATGAAGTAGCAATGAGATAATCTTATGGCTGGGAGGTCGTAGTAAAGGGGCCATGGCATTAGGGAGGTTGAGAACCACTGGGCTGAGATATGCTATTACTTGTGCTATGTTTTCCTTCCATGTCCATCTATGCCGCCTAGCTCTATGAATACTCCCACCTTGGTGTCTGGCCCCTCTGCCACAGAGCTTTGTTCCCTGCCTTTGGCCACCAGATGGCATTCTGGAAACATTCCCATTCTGGAAACATTGTCTGCATCCAGGCTCTCCTGCAGACTCTCTGCTGGCCTCCCCTCTCTACTACCTTCCCTGGTACAGCTGAAGAAGTTTCTAGGAGGCAAATCTGTAGGATCTTGGCCAACTTTCCCGTGTTCAGCTTCTTTAACTTGATGACTTGGCCATAGGCAGGGGTGGAGGGTAACGATAAAAGGACATGGGTAAATCGCTCAGGACTGAGGCTGGCAAGTCAGTGCTGATCTCACTATCCTGCTTTGAGCCTCCTCAAAGCTCCTCTGGCCTCCAGAACAAGTTCTGGATTCTTCCTGTGGGAACCCAGGCCTCTCATCATCCAGTGACCCTGGGCCCATCTTTTTTTTTTTCCTGTATCACATAGAGGCACCCCCCACCCCCGACCCATGCACCACAGGGAAGCAGGTTGTCCACATTGGAGTATCTGGCCTGCTTTGCCTTTCTCTGCTCTTCTCCTTACCCTGGTGAACTGTCCACCAGGGATCACTGAGCACCTGCCCTGAGGCACTGCCGCTGACTCTTGGGCTACAGTCCACAGACTGCACTGGGCTCACCTTTTCGTTTTTTCCTACTTCCGCATCGATCATAAGCCCTTTGGGGGCACTGTCTTTTTGCTGGCTGGTGCAGTAGTATGAATAAGGGTCAGGCAGTAAGGTCACCATGCAGGCTGTTGCCAGAGGACAGTGAGCATCCACTGTGTTCCTGTGCTCTGAGGGGAACCACATGGCTCCCCTTGTAGTGAACGTTATATCTTGCCCACCCAGAGCTAAGAGAGACTAGACAAAGGGAGAAAAGCTGAACAAAGCAGCAAAACAAGGGAGGCAAATGCATGACTGGCTTTACGTTTGCATATGAGCCATTAAAACCTGCACGATGAGAACGAGAAAATGGTGGTCTCTACCCACTGAATGATTTCTCACGCTTAGACCTCACGGGGATCACTGTTTTCATCCTACTATAAAGACAGATGACGGCCACACTCTCAGAGGAGGAGGCAAAGGCTCAGAGACTCAGTCATTTGTGCTCTAAGTCTGTGTGGGTCTGGTGCTCCCCAAAGCTGTGCCATAGGAAATGGCTGAACAGACTCAAGACCCTTGCCATGGCTTGGCGGACTCAGGGAGATGCCCGAGCAAAGTCCAGGATGGAAGGGAAAAAAGTGCAGAGGGAAGGGGACAGCGAGAGCATGTGACTAGCCCCCTGCCTCTCCATGGCTCGCCATGCCAACAAGCCCTGGGTGGTGTCAATGTGTCCAAATGGGACATCTCTGGCCCCAAGGACTCAGCAGTAGACACCCATCTTTGGGAAGTTGACCTTAATTTCTGCCATTGCAAATGCTTTCCAGATCTCCAGAATAAACCTACCTACATAAGGCTGGGCCAGGAGGCTAGGAGAATATTGGAGGGAACAGAAGGAGGGAAACAAGCCACAAGGCCGCACAAGTATCCTGCCGACTCCTCTGCCTTCCGGCACCTCGCCTAGGTGAGTGGGAGGCGGATCTCACCTTCAGTCCAGGGGTGGGAATGGAGGTGAGGCAGCTGTTGTTCACAGCACTCTCACACAGAAGTGGGGTAAGAAGAATTGGAGGAAGAGAGGGAGAGACAGATGAAAGGGAGAGGAAGGTGTGGGAGAAGGAAACGTGAAAAGTTTGAGACAGAGGAAGGGAGGCTGGGGGTTCCCCAGACAGGGACTCAAGTTGGACCAGATGCCGAGAACAATGGATCCCAAGGTTCTCAGGAAGGGAAGGGGGAGGGGAGCTTTCAGGCAGATCAGACAGGTCCTTTGTTACAGCTTCTAGGAGAGCCATTGGCACCCTCAGGGGTCAGTGTGAGCAAAAATTCCTCCATGGCCGAAGCGGGAACTCCAGCCGCAGGCAGAATGAACTGTGTCAACTACAACGCCCTTATCCAATCAACACTATTGTTGGTAATTTGGGACCAGGATGGAGTCAAGGGATTTTATGCATCACTCCATTCAATCCTCACAATTTTCTGCAGGGAGGACAAATACTCTGCTCCCCACCCCACTTTGAAGATGAAGGGATGGAGGCCCAGGAAGGTTAAGTCATTGGTTGCCGAAATCCCAGATGGTGAGTTGCAAAGTCAGCACTTGAACCCATGCTATTTTAACTCCTGTGGCTTTTCTAATAGCTGCTTCTCAGAGAGACAAATGGGGGCAAATTGAGGCAGAGAGTCCAATGAGTATAAGAAAAAGACAGGGGCAGAAGGTAGAAGAATGGGAGAGGAAGGGGAGGAGAGAGAGAGAGAGAGAGAGAGAGAGAGAGGGAGAGAAGAAAAGAAGGAAAAGAGATGTGGAGTCTGGTGTGCCCTAGAGGGACATCGGTATAGGTCAAGTTCTTTGCTCACTTGATTACACAGTGGCTCCCTGTCCCTCATTGGCTGTCTTGCTTCGTGGACAGCACCTTCCCATCCTGCCCGTCCCAGGAGCCCTATGGCTTCATCCTCTTCAGCAACAGGCCTCTCAGCCTCACAGGAAATGCTCTTTCTCTAATTGCCATTGAAACTCACAGCCCTCCCTTTTCCTGTAGGTGGGGTTTCCATAGGAAAAAGCTGCTTCTCTGTTTCCCTGGTCTAGTGACTGTTTGGAAGTCAGATCCCTACATCCCGCTTTACTAGGTCAAGTCTTTCTCAGACCGGTTCCTGCCCATCACTGCTAAGTGGACCAGCTGGTGCTGTTGTGGAGCAGGAATCTCCTAGCAGTTCATCGGTTTGGAGACCTCTCGGCTCATTGTTCATAAAGATGGCTTTGCTTGGGAATCCTGCTTCTCCTAGCATTTCTAACTATGGGAGAAAGTTGTACCAGCAGATCTGAAGTGGGAGATCCAGGCTGACCAAGCCCTTCAGGAAGCACTGGGGGACGTGTCCTGACTTTGATGCCGCCCTCCCTGCGGTAAGCATGATGCTACTTCTGCCATTCCTGCTAGGACTTTTGGGGTCAGGAAGCTATTTATTCCTTTCAGGGGATTGTCAGGAGGTGGCCACTCTCCTGGTGAAGTTCCAAGTGACAGAGGAAATGCCATCCGGCACAGTGATAGGAAAACTGTCCCAAGAACCTGGAGTAGGGAAGAGGCGTGGGAAGGCAGAAGATGCCTTCCAGATCCTGCAGCTGCCTCAGGCACTGCCTATTCAGATAAACTCTGAGGATGGCCTGCTCAGCACTTCGGGCCGGCTGGATCGAGAGCTGCTATGCCGGCAGCAGGATCCCTGCCTTGTGTCCTTTGATGTACTTGCTACAGGGGCTTCGGCTCTGATTCATGTGCAGATTCAGGTACTGGACATCAATGACCACCAGCCACAGTTTCCCAAGGGTGAACAGGAGCTGGAAATCTCCGAGAGTGCCTCTCTGCACACACGGATTCCCTTGGACAGAGCTCTTGACCAAGACACTGGTCCTAACGGCTTGTATTCCTATTCCCTATCTCCCAGTGAACACTTTGCCCTGGATGTTATTGTGGGGCCTGACAAGACCAAACATGCAGAACTTGTGGTAGTAAAGGAGTTGGATAGGGAAGTCCATTCATTTTTTGATCTGGTGCTGACTGCCTATGACAATGGGAATCCCCCTAAGTCAGGCACCAGCGTGGTCAAGGTCAATGTCCTGGATTCCAATGACAATAGCCCGGTGTTTTCTAAGAGTTCACTAGCACTAGAAATCTCAGAAGACACTGCTCCTGGCACTCTTCTGGTAAACCTGACTGCTTCAGACCCAGACCAAGGACCTAACGGGGAGATAGAGTTCTTCTTTGGCAAGCACGTGTCCCCAGAGGTGATGAACACCTTTGGTATAGATGCCAAGACAGGCCAAATCGTTCTGCGCCAAGCCCTAGACTATGAGAAGAATCCTGCCTATGAGATGGATGTCGAGGCAAGAGATCTGGGTCCCAATTCCATCCCAGGTCATTGCAAAGTTCTCATCAAAGTTCTGGATGTTAATGACAATGCTCCAAGCATTCACATCACATGGGCCTCCCAGATGTCACTGGTATCGGAAGATCTTCCCAGGGACAGTTTTATTGCCCTTGTCAGTGCGAATGACTTGGACTCAGGAAACAATGGTCTGGTCCACTGTTGGCTGAACCAAGATCTGGGCCACTTCAGGCTAAAAAGAACTAATGGCAACACATACATGTTACTCACCAATGCCACACTGGACAGAGAGCAGTGGTCCATGTATACCCTCACTGTGTTTGCCCAAGACCAAGGACCCCAGCGCTTATCAGCTGAGAAAGAGCTTCGAATTCAGGTCAGTGATGTTAATGACAATGCCCCTGTGTTTGAGAAGAGCCGGTACGAGGTCTCCACTTGGGAAAACAACCCACCCTCTATTCATCTCATCACTGTCAAAGCTCATGATGCTGACTTGGGCATTAATGGAAAAGTGTCGTACCGTATCAAGGACTCCCCCGTTTCTCATCTGGTAGCTATTGACTCTGAAACAGGAGAAGTCACTGCCCAGAAGTCACTGGACTATGAGCAGATGGCAGGCTTTGAGTTCCAGGTGATAGCAGAAGATAGAGGGCAGCCCCAGCTTGCATCCAGCATCTCTGTGTGGGTTAGCCTCTTGGATGCCAATGATAATGCCCCAGAAGTGATTCAGCCTGTGCTCAGTGAAGGCAAAGCTATCTTTTCAGTGCTTGTAAATGCCTCCACGGGCCACCTTCTGTTGCCGGTTGAGAATTCCAATGGCCTGGATCCAACAGTTACTGGTATAGCATCAATGGCTACCCACAGCCCCTGGTTTTTCCTTTTGGTGACAATTGTGGCAAGAGATGCCGACTCGGGGACCAATGGGGAGCTCCTCTACAGCATTCAAAGTGGAAATGAGGCTCATCTCTTTGTCCTCAGCCCCTCCTTGGGACAGCTCTTCATTAATGTCACCAATGCTAGCAGCTTCATTGGCAGTCAATGGGACCTGGGGATAGTGGTAGAGGACCGTGGCAGTCCCTCCTTACAGACTCAAATTCTGTTGAGGGTCATGTTTGTCACCAGTGTGGACCACCTAAGGGACTCTGCTCATGAGCCTGGGGTTCTGAGCACACCAGTGCTGGCAATGATCTGCCTGGCTGTACTGCTGCTCATCTTAGGGTTGATCTTGGCTCTGTTTGTGTCCATCTGCCGGACAGAGAAAAGAGATCATAGGGCCTACAACTGTCGAGAAGCCGAGTCCACGTACCGCCACCAGCCCAAGAGGCCCCAGAAACACATTCAGAAGGCAGATATCCACCTAGTGCCTATGCTCAGGGCCCAGGAGGGTGAGGCTGATGAGGTGAAGCCACCTCACAAGGATACCAGTAAGGAGGCATTGATGGAGGCAGGTTGGGACTCCTGCCTGCAGGCCCCTTTCCACCTCACACCAACCCTTTACAGGACCCTTCGCAACCAAGGCAATCAGGGAACACTGGCAGAGAGCCAGGAGGTACTGCAGGACACCTTCAACTTTCTTTTCAATCATCCCAGGCAGAGAAATGCCTCCCGAGAGAATCTGAACCTTCCTGAGTCCTCACCTGCCCTAGGCCAGCCACACTTAAGGCCTCTGAAGGTGCCTGGCAGCCCCATAGCGAGGCTAGCTGGACACCAGGGTGGTGAGGAGGCCCCACAGAGCCCACCAACCTCCTCTGCAACCCTGAGACGGCAGCGGAATCTCAATGGCAAGGTGTCTCCTGAGGGAGAGTCTGGTCCTCATCAGATTCTGAGGAGCCTGGTCCGTCTATCTGTGGCTGCTTTTGCGGAACGGAACCCCGTGGAGGAGTTTGCTGGGGATTCTCCTCCTGTCCAGGTACATCTGGCATGGCAGCTCGTTTTCTGGTCATCCCCCTGCCCTCAGAACACCACCAAGAGCGTTAGACACCCCTATTTCCAATATTCACCCTAAGACTCACTTAGCATATTGTGATACAGAACTTAAGGGCACAGTAGTTGGGGTCAACAGATCTTAGCTGTGTGATCCTGGACTAATGACATATTTCCTCAGTTTCCCTGATGGTGAACTAGGAATGGCAGTGGGAAGTGTGTGCCTTGCAGAGCTGTGCTGAGGATCAGTCCAGTTAATTCCTATAAAGTACTTCTGCACGCCTGGCACAGGTAGACACACGGCAAAGCTAGTGATTAGGAATTAAAAACGTTGGAGTAAGGTTGCCCGGGTTCAAATCCTGGCTTTGCCCCTTTTCACCTGTGGTTCACAGAGAAGTTACTCAGCTTATAGTTGGAGGTACCTGCTTTAGCAGCATGCTCCTCCCAAGAGTGCAGAAAAACAGAGAGAATTGATCAGTGGCCGCCATGCCTGAACAGCAGGGTCTGCCTAGCCTGCAGTATATGCTCAGGAAATGGCTATTGTCACCTCTACAAAGTGTCTCCTCACCCCTGCTCTCAATCTGCCCCTCTAGGCAACCTCCCTGTGAAACAGTCAGGTGACAGCTCCCCACCAAGGGACTCACTGAAATTCCAAAGTTCACCAACTGGGCCCACAGAAGGAGACAATGGAAACAACCCTTGTAGTTAAGCAGATCCCAGTTCAAACACAGCAGCTTAGAACCAGGGAATGCAGGGAATGACCTTTTAACAGTGGAGTCTCATTTTTTCCATCTACAAAATGGGAATTGCAAAGTCAAAATCACTTGGTCCCTACTGCCCGGGGTTGGGGTGGGGTGGTGGTGGTGGTGGTTGTTAATGGGATGATGAGTGATAATCTGTTTCTTGCGTCAGGATTTACTGAACAGAAATGGGAGGTCTTTTCATGGATGTTTCTTAACATATCCCTAATTGTCTCTCTGCCATCCAGAGAGTTTTCACTGCGCAAGGCTATGTGTCAGAGACATATTTCTGTTGGGCCAGACAATCAGCTCAGGTTTCTTAGGGATCAGGGACACAGCTTCCTTCCCAAACCCCTTCCTAGGAAGCCCCTAGGAGGTGATTTAGTTATTCTCTTAAGAATTTCACTCTGGGGCTCCCTGAAAACTCAGAGGGAACTATAGCCAACTATTTCCTATTCACTCATTCATCCACCAGCTGCTTTTAGAATGAACTCTTATGCCATGCCACTGGACGTAACAGTAGAGAGAAGACACTCCGTGACACACTGAAGTGATGGAAAGAAAGGCACCCATTTGGAGTCAGCTGGAGGTTGAAAATAAGATGTTCAACACCCAGGTCTTTATGGCAGTTCAGCAGCACAATAAAGTCAGACCTGAGTTCAAGTCCCAGGCCTTGTCGCTGTGAGGACTGTGGGCCTCAGGTTTCATATCTCCAGAATGCATGGGATGGTATCACCTTGTGTGGCAGTTCAGCAGCTATTGTGTGGCACAAATGAGATTGTCACCAGGTAATTACTAAGTGCTTCCTGGGGCTCTGTCAATAAGTGATTCACGCACTTCAGTTCATTTAAATGTCACAACCACCCCATGACCTCAGTCTCATTATTATTCCCTTACTGCTGAGGAAACTGAGGCTCAGAATCCATAAGTGATTTTCTGGGGTCATGAAAATGGGAGATAAGGTGGGAACAGATTGAGAATGTGAACCTGAATCCAGCTCCAGGGTTTGGGTTCCACCTATGAAGTGACACTGAATGTCAGAATGCAACACTGTGCACGGGGCTTGGCTTGGCCTTTGAGTTATATTCACCTAGTATCACTTGGCTAAAAGGTAGCGAATGCCTATCTTTTAAGGGCTTCTGGGACTGGTTGGGAGGCAGAATCTATGGGACCTTGAGTCTCTCAAAATCATAGTGCAACCCTAGTCCTGGCCACCCAGAAGCAGCATTTTTAGCATCTTGAGTCTTAGTATTAACCTATCTAATTAACATTGACAATGCTGTGGAGAATTCGAACCCACTTCAAAGATAACAAAGCTGAGGTCTCAGTAGGTCTCAAAATCTGCCTGAACATTCACAAGCTAGTGATCATGAGTCTGCCGGGACTAGATCCACTTCCTCTCCCTCCAAGACCTTGAGTTGTGGGGCTGACATTGACACGATCCCCACTTCTTCTAGCTTTCTGAAACCCTACGGTTCTTCCAGTCTTTGAGAACCCTTAACAGAAGCTGTCTTCACTTACTATCCAGACCTTCTAGTATCTGGCGGAATTCCTGTGGGGCCTTGGGTCTCAGTAGGAGTTCCTGGCACACAGCCAGATTTTTTTTTTTTTTTTAAACATTTGTTGAATTGCCTGAAAGCCAGTTCGATGGCACATTCCTGTGGTTCCTGCCCCTCAGGAGGCTAAGGCAAGAGTTCAAGGGGAGCCTGCGCAACATAGTAAAATCAATGGATAATTGTGACTCCTCCGGTATAGTCTCTGTTACCCATTTCTCTGCCATCCCTGTAAACCATGAACTTCCAAAGACAACAGGGGGTCCCTTTCCCATTCTTACAAGTATCACAGAAACACTTGCCTGGCACAAAGATGAGCTTTTAAATACATGTCCGTTGACTGACAAGATGAACAAGTGAATTGGTTAAACGATACCATTTCTTCCCTGGACAATGCAGTCTTGCATATCCTCCCCCCACCACATAAACACACAATTTCAAGCTAGAATCTTTGAATACTGTACAAAGGGGAAAAATAACTCTTGAAGACAAGCCTTATCAAAGTACCAACTGTATGATCTGGAAATGCCTTTTCCCTGCAACCCTCCAAATCCACCAGTCATTCCAGGGAATGAGTTTATGAGGATGCTTCCAAGGGTCTCCATGCTGTCTCCTTCAGCTGCCCAAGGCCTGCAGTAACAACACAAATCTGGGAAGCACCTTCCCCAAGGTCTCTGTCTCAGTCACACAGGTCCATTCTCCCAACCCCCTATCTGATCGCAGAAGCATCTGAAGCCAGAGGAAAAACTATAAAAAGAAAGCCCCAGCATTGAGGGAAACATCCGGCTAGGAAGCATTCTGGGTCGGAATTGTGTGGAGTCAACAGATTTTTCCTGTCTTGTAGCAAATCTCCCAGCTGCTGTCCTTGCTGCACCGGGGCCAATTCCAGCCCAAACCAAACCACCGAGGAAATAAATACTTGGCCAAGCCAGGAAGTATCAGGTAAGCAGCATGTAGCACTCATAACACAGTCTCCTTCAGGCCCCTAGGTCACCATCCCTACAGCCTTGGGGAGTGTGGAGAGATGAGCACCCTAGGATCCCAGCCCAGAGGTACATGCAACAGACAGCACCCATCCCCCACTCTGGAGGCTCCATCCTGGGGCCACTGTATTTATATTTACAGTGTTGCTAAGGAAATTACTTCATCTTTTAGCTCTTCTCCCTTGACTACTTGATTGGTTTGAAATCTGCACCTTTTACCTTTCTTTCCCTTGGCCTATGCTATATAAGGATGCAGATGTGAGAATGTGCCCCAAGGGCAATCCTGGAATTGAAGAGACCTCAAGAGGATATCAAATCTTATTCTTTGACACGAACGGAGGAACAGATTTTCTTTCTGCAGGCTCAATATTTGTGGAAATAATAGACCAATGATCAGGAGGAAAGCCATAGTAAATTTAAAAAAATATTTTATTTATTTTGCATATGAGTCAGGGGAGGTGTGTGTGTGTGTGTGTGTGTGTGTGTGTGTGTGTGTGTATAGGATAGAGGACAGCATATGAGTATCTGTTGTCTCTTTTTCATCTCATAGGTGCCAGGGATTGAACTCAGTTATCTGCATTTGGTGGCAAGCGCCCTTAGCCACTGAGGCAACTATTTCACTGGCCTCATTACTATTTTTTAAATCATTGTTTTATGTGATACAGAGAAGCCTTTAGATTGAAGATCCAAAGACCCATTTTTAAGATCGGGTTCAGCATTTGGGGGACACCTATGAAAAATATAATTGGACAAAAAGAGTATGAGCAAATTGAAATTTAGACCCAGCAGGGAGTCCCAGCAAGGACTATCTCTGTATGGCTTCTTGGCTGCTCTACCAAGCATTTCTTACTTTCAGGTATGGGCTTTTCTGGAATAAGGAATTTAAGAACTGCAATCAAGCTAAGCAAGTCAAAGAATTTCTCTATTGCCAACTCTTACGCAGACAGTAGGGAGGAGCTCAAGTGTGTTTTTAGGTTTTATGGTTGGCTTTGGGAAAAGTTCTAGTTTCTCTGACCCACTTGGGAAAGGAATTCTAGATTGTTATCCATTCGCTGGGGGTGAGTGCTCTGGGAGAGGTCAGAGGGGCAGCTTTAAAAGCCTCCACATTTGACATGCTTTCCTGAGCCCTAACAGGGCTCACATTTTCAGAGTCATGGGTCTGGATTTGAATTCTTCCTTAATTACTTAGGCCATGGGGCCTTAGGCAAGCTGCAAACATCTTCACAGAGGTAAAAATGGGAATAGCTCCTCTGTAGAGACGCTTCAGTGAGTCAGCGCCTTACATAGCACAAGACCTGACTTAGGGTGGTTGTCACCATTACCCCAGCTTCCTACCTCGGGGCTGATCTCTTAATAGCAGCAGAAACGCTCACAGTGGAGAATGGGAACAACAAAACCCAAACTGGAGTCATGGCCTTCAGGGAGACTTTTCACCTGTAGCACGGGGGTTCTTCCCGAGGGACAGTCAGCGGTCTTGAGGGTCAGTGAGATATAGGGGCCCCAGGTTAATTCAGGAAGCTGGGTGCAGGTGTAGATATGCATTATTTAAGGATGCGCTATCCAGATGCATCACCCTCGGACCTTTTCCTTTGCTCTGAGATGTGGCTTTACTAGGAAGAAAGTCACAGTCACTCATGTCATAGCGATTTGTCACGCACCCTGTGTGTACCAGGCTGCACAGTGGGCACTTGACAAGAGAACAAGGAATGAAAACGACAAAAAACACCCTGCCTGCCTGGTGTTGGGTAGACGACCAAGTTAATAAAGAAGTTTACTAAATGCTACCCTGTGCCATACTCGTTGAGGGTGCTAAGGGGGACTATAGCGAGCTGCACCCCACAATGGCTTCATTTCTCTTCTGCATGCCTACTGTTCAGACTGTTGCAGGGCACTATGCCAATCTTTTTACCTATGAAGTCCCGTTTACAAAATCCCATGAGAGTTACTACTTATTACTCCCATTTCTTAGGAGAGGAAACAGTCAGCAGGATGGCTGGGAATGTAAGACTCAGTTTGTTCAGACTCTGTGAGCCAGGCTGTGTGTGCACCAGTTCCCTATATAGCTAAGAAACGATGCTGTGAACAGATATTCTGTGAGAATTCCTCAGTTGAAACCCAGCTGCCTTCTTCACAGGGCTACCATCTCAGACACAGATGGCCCAGGTGTCAGGCCCAGTGCTCAAGCAGAACCTGATCTGGAAGAAGGACCCCTAGGCCCTGAGGAAGACCTTTGTGTGAAGCGACTTCTGGAAGAAGAACTGTCTAGCTTGCTGGACCCCCATACAGGTAGGGATGCCTGAGGTCACCCCTACGCTATCTCTGTGCCCATCATCTGCCCATGCATCCAAGCTCCAGAGTTGTCAAATTCACTGTGGAGAGAGGTGTGGGCAGCATTTTCTTTCCTCTCCCTGAAGTCTCAGGAAGTGATTACCTGTCCGTTTATTTAGTTATGCAGTTGTGGTGGTGACTTCAGTTATTTATGACAAGGCTTCACTTGGTCAATATGTAGACCAGGCTAACCTTGAGATCCTCCTGCCTCAACTTCCCAAGTGCTGGAGTTATAGGCATGAGCCACCATGCTCAGCTTCCTTTTGTTTATTGACCAGGTTCTACTTTTTAAAAAAATTATGTTTATTTTTGTTTTATGTGCATTGGTGTTTTGCCTTCTCTTTTGTCTGTGGGAGGGTATTGGAGCTCCTGGAACTGGAGTTACAGACAATGGTGAGCTGCCTTGTAGTTGTTAGGAATTGAACCTGGATCTTCTGGAAGAGCAGCCAGTGCTCTTAACTGATGAGCCACCTCTCCAGACCACACGTTCTACTTTTTTAAAAAAATCATTGTTAAGAATAACAAACAGGGCTGGAGAAATGACTCAGTGGTTAAGAGCACTAACTGCTCTTCCAGAGGACCTGGGTTCAGTTCCCAGCACCCACATTGCAGCTCACAATGGTAATTCTAATTTCAGGGGCTCCAACATTATCTTTTAAACCTCACAGGTAGTAGGTACACATGGGGTACACAGACATACAGGCAGGCAAAATAAATAAAACTTTTAAAAATTAAAGGAGAGAAAATGACATAGCACAAGGCTTGACTTAGGGTCACTGCTGAGTAAACAATTACTTAGTTCTTGGTCTGTGTGCCAAGCACCAGGAAAGCGTACAGACAGTCCAATGGGGTAGATAATCCCAAGTGCAATGGACAGGTAAACACAGGCTCAGGAAGTAAGCTGGCCTGCCCAGAGTCTCCTCGATCCTGGCTGGGAGCCCAAATCTGAGCAGTAGAAACTCAACTACATCACTGCATTTGGCATATTTAAATAACTTTTCACTCCAGAAAGAGACAACTTCTTAATGTGCTATTTGAGCTAATTGAAAATAAAGAGATTCTTTGTTTTTTTTTTCTCTAAAAAAACATTAGTTTTGGATTGGGATGTCGCTTAGTTGGTAGAGTGCTTGCCTGCTCCCGTGTTCATTCCTCAGCAGCGCATTAAATGGGCCTGTTGGTACAGGCCTTTAATCCCAGTGCATGTGTGGGGGGAGTGGAGGCAGGAAGGTCAGAAGGTCATCCTTGATAAATTCTGGACTAGTTTGGGCTACAGAAGGACCTATTTAAAAAAAAAATAAATAAAGAGGAAGAAGGAAAAGAGGAGAAAAGCAAAGCAGTTAGGTTTTTATAAAAAGCTGTATTTATTTAATGGATATGAGTGCTCTATCTGCATGTATACCTTTATTCCAGGAGAGGGCATCACATCCCATTACAGATGGTTGTGCTGCTCCATGTGATTGCTGGGAATTGAACTCAGGACCTCTGGAAGAGTAGTCAGTGCTCTTAACTGCTGAGCCATTTCTCCAGCCCAGCCATTAGTTTTAACTACAAACATAATATGAATTTTAATGCAAGACTCTGCCAGCCATGTACCTTCAGTAGGAAATGTTCTACCTCCTTTAGGTGACATACCCTACCCCTGGCCATCCATCCTCTGTTTCTGTAGCTAATTTATTTCTCACTTATTCCATCTGGCTGCAAGGCATGGCAGATTTTGCCATTTCTGGGCTGAAAACCATAACTAGCACTGACAAAGTGCTTTTTCAGTACAAGTCACCTCTTTTAAGTTTCTCTGGAGAAAATATGAAGGAAAAAGGGGCTACTCATTTACTCCATTTCATAAAGGGAACAAAAAACTGAGGGTCAAAAGTGTTTAATAATTTGCCCAGGGTCATGCAGCTAATGGCTATTAATATAGGCGATATGGCTCTAAATGTTAAAGCTGTGATGTTCAATATGGTATGTGGCTATTTAAGTTTAAATGAAGTGAAATGAAATGTTATATTGAGTCCTTAGTCATATCAACCACACTTCAAGGGCTCAGTACCCACATGGTTGGTGGCAACAGTTTTAAATTCTTCCATTAGCCAGCTGTAGGCTCAATCCTTGACCTGTCCTGCCTCCCCACAGCCCAGAAGGCACTGGCAATGTAAACGAAGAAGATAGAGAAAGGGCTAGAAAGACTTTTCAAAAACTGGATGCCCGAGGCTGCTGAGACAAGTGTTTAGGACTGGGGACTTGGTGATCAGATTAAAAAAAAAAAAAATCTGAAGATTTGATAACAGTGATTCAGTGAGTGAGATGTTTACCACAAAAGTTTGAGGACCTAAGTTTGGACTCCCTAAAACCCATGTAAAAACCAGGCATGACAATGTACGTCTGTAATCTCAGGGCTGGGGAGGCAGAGACTGGAGGGTCCTTGTGGCTTGTTGACTGGCCAGACTAACTGGCTTGTGAGCATCTGGTTCAGTGAGAGAGAATCTATCTCAAAAAATAACTTGGAAGTCAGGTGTAGTGGTGCACACCTTTAATCCCAGTATTCAGAAGGCAGAGGCAGATGGATATCTGTGAGTTTGAGACTAGCTTGGTCCATATAAAGGAGTTCTGGGCCAACCAGGGCTATAAAGTGAGAACTCATCTCAAAAAAGAAAAAAAAAAAAGGAAATGAAATGAGACATCTGATATTGACTTCTGGTAGCCTACACACACACTCGGGAGGGTGGGTGGGGTGACGACTCTATTATTAGTTTCATGAACTCACTGAATTCGTAATGAGGATGACACATCATCACTTTTCCACTGTTCTCATATGCCCCATAATTTCCCATTCTCCTCTGAAGCTGACCATGAATAAAGAAAGGCTGGAGTCTATACCACCAAGATTTCCAACTCCTATGTCTCAGAGTCTCAGGGAACTAATGTTTACAGTCTCCCAATGTCAAGGGTCAATCATCATGTCCATTAATCACACAATAGACATTCACCAAATCCCAGGCAGGGGGCCAGACCCATCCTGTACAGTCCAGAACTGAAGATAAGAACCAAGGGATCATTCACTGATCCAAACATGATTATCTGCATGTTGGAATGACCTTTTCAAGTTGCAAAAGTAGCATTCTGGTAATGTAGAAAATATAGGCAAACAAACAAAGAACAAATCATTTATGTCCGGAGAATTTCAGTTAACATTTTGCCCTATTTCCTTCCAGCATCATCTTCGTGCACAGATTTAAAAACCACTAACCTGAAGCAAGAATCAAATACTTGTTAACATTAAAACATATTCTCTCTCTCTCTCTCTCTCTCTCTCTCTCTCTCTTTCTCTCTGTGTGTGTGTACATGCACGCACATGAGAATGATTTTCATAAACAGGAAACTGGATTTCTTTTTTTTTCTTCCTGCTTGGTCTTTGCTTTGGGGGCTGGAATTCATGTTTGTTTGTTTGTCGTTATTTGAGAACCAGTCTTATGTAGCCCTAGCTGACCTAGTGCTCTGTGTAACCTATTCTATTCTGGAACTCCCAGTAACCCTCCTGTCTCAGCCTCCTGGGTGCTGGGATTGCAGGCATGTGCCACCACACCCAGCTCCTAGAAATACTATTTTGAGACAGGATTTTCTGATGGAGAAATGGGAAAAGAAGCGATGGTGGCGTGAGAATCCAGGGGACATTTTTTTTTTTTTTTTTTTTTAAAGATTTTATTTATTTATTATACATACAGTTTTACAGAAGAGGGCGCCAGACCTCATCATAGATGGTTGTGAGCCACCATGTGGTTTTGCTGGGAATTGAACTCAGGACCTCTGGAAGAACAGTCAGTGCTCTTAACCTCTGAGCCAGCCCCAGGGGACATTTTTTTGAAGCCTCAAACACCAGGCTGTCTTTGCCAGTGCCCTCATCCCTTCCTTAGGACAATCTTCAAACAGGCAGCCCTTCTCAGCTGGACTAGGAAAATAACAGTGTGAGGGGGAGGGGCCAGATAGTGATAGTGCAGGCCCTGTCAGTCCTGGAAATTCCAGAGGCGGATCGGGGAGCACTCAGGAGCACCCAGGAGCAAGAAGGCCATGCTTCCTGGAGAGTGGGTAGGGCTGGGGAGTACCAGGGCCTTCAAAGTCATCAGACCTAGGTCCAATTAGGTTTTGGTTACCTAGAAAATAAGACTTCTTTGAGGGCCAGTTTCCCCATCCTTAAAATGGATACACAACTCTTGACCTCAAACACCTGAGTAGGTGAGATGAGATGATTATGCTATTTCTTGGCATATGAACACTTAATAAGTGGCTATTGTTATTTCTTTCATTTCGTTTTGTTGGGTTTTTTTTTTTGTTTTTTGTTTTTTTTTTTTGAGATAGGGACCCTGGATGGCCTGGAACTTGAAGTGTAGATGAGGCTGGCCTCAAATTTGTTGCAACTCTCTTGTGTCAGTTTCCAAACGCACCAGATGCGTTCCTCTATGCCAGGCTCAGACAGGCTAATCCTATCTACCCTCATACCTCCTCCAAACTAAGCTCTTCCGGCTTCGGTCAGCCGTTGTCCTGCCCAGAGCGCTTGCCTGTCAAGGCCTCTTCCTTCCGGTCCCGCTCTCACCCCAGTGTATCCCCCACCATTTCCCTTTCCTTCTTTGTCTGCTGCACTTGTCAAGCTTGCAGCCCCACCCCGCCTGGCTTCCCTGCCCTGGCCTGCATCTGGCCCTCACCGGTTCCCTTCTTCCTCTGCAGGTCTGGCTCTGGACAAGCTGAGTCCCCCTGACCCAGCCTGGATGGCAAGACTGTCATTGCCCCTCACCACAAATTACCGAGACAACTTGTCTTCCCCTGACGTTGCAGCTTCAGAGGAACCGAGAACCTTCCAGACATTCGGCAAAACAGCCGGACCAGGACCCGAGCTAAGCCCAACAGGCACACGCCTGGCCAGCACTTTCGTCTCAGAGATGAGCTCGCTCCTAGAGATGCTGTTGGAGCAGCGCACGGTGCCAGTGGAGGCTGCATCAGCAGCTTTGCGGCGACTCTCGGTGTGCGGCAGGACCCTCAGTCTAGACCTGGCCACCAGTGGGGCCTCGGGCTCAGAAGCACAGCTGGGTAGAAAGAAGGCAGCTGAGGGCAGACTTGGCTGTGATAGGAATCTATGACATGCTTGGTTGGGATGCCTTTGGGTCCAGGGATCAGGTCCCCTGGGAGATGTTAGGGGACTCAGGCCTTGAAGATCTCTGGGAATGAGCTGGTTTCTAAAATTGTGGAACTCATTGGTCAGAGACACCTCTAACTTTAGGGTGACCCATGCTGTTCCCCACAGAGGAGGACCAACAGGTAACTGGCCAGGGCAGACCTTGTAATGGATTCTGTGGCTGAGCTTTATGGAAGACAGGGACAGCTTGTTTCTCGCCGAGGAATTTGTGACAGAACACAGAGTGTAGAGTTGGCCCTCAGGAGGAACAGATGTCACAGAGCGTAGTGTCATAAGCAGGGGGGTGGCCTCACTGGATACTGAAAGTGGAGGGCTAGCTCCTGGGGGATCTAGGCAATGCTCTCTGACCTACAAAAGGAAAAACAGCACTTCATTCTGTTTGCAAGAATATCAGAGGGAGGGCTGTCTGTCATCTGATTCCGGGCATGAAACTCCTGTTGGGTCATAGCAGGAGTGGGTCACACTGGTTCACAGTGACAGGTACGCAGATGATGGGCATGTGATGTGTGTCCTTGACCCCACTCCACTCTGTTATCTAACAATATGCTTCTCAGATGGAAAATCAGGACAAGTAAAGCAAGACTGTAAATAGAGTATTTATATGAGCCAGACACTAGGCTTTGATTTGTCCCACAATGCTAGATTGGTGGTATTGTTATACCCATTTCACAGCTTGGAAAAGTTGAATGTCTTTCCCAAGAGTAAGCAAGGAAAAGAGGCAGAGCCAGGATTTGTGCTCAGGCTGGCCCAACACCAGTCTATGCCACAACCATGGTACTAGATTGCCAACCAAGAAATAGAAAAGTCCCTATGATGAAGATCTGCAGATAGAAGGCATTCAGGCCCGTACGACCGTTTGCTTATAAGCCTTGGTTAATAGGAGCTTACATCTACCCAATGCCAGTCCCATCCTTTTCCAGGGAGTGGCTCTTTAGATGCAGAAGTCATCTTATCTGACACCCCAGTTGGAGGAGTCCTTCTCTGTTGGCAGGGGTGGGCCTGGGAATTGAGGCCCCAGAGGACGGGATGTGAAGGGGGACTATAAAATCCATGCTGACAGCAGCCAGCCTTCCAGGGGTGGGAAGTGTGAGGATGTAGCTAATACACTCGCACGGCTTTCCGTTCCTGGACATTTCTGAGCAGTCACAGATTGTTTAGGTTGGTAGGGGGCTTTCCTGGACACTGAAGGCGTAACAGTGTCTGCCTCACTTGTCCTCTTCAGGGCCAGCGGTGCTCCCACCGAGGGCTGGTGACGGTCACACACACTTGGAATGTAGTGATGTCAGTTCATCTCACAGTGTGAGACCCGGAGATGTTAAGCATTTCAAGGGTAGGGTCTGGATCTCTCATTGCCTCACTCCAGGTCAGGGTGATCTCATGAGACCTGTAATTTTCAAGCTGGTTCCAGGCCACTGAGAAGCTATGAACACCAAGCAAACAGGAGCTCCAGCTTGACCAGCCTGATGCCTGGCACAGTTGATACTAGAGATACTTGTTGAATGGATATATGAATGAGTAAATGGGTAAACAAATGCTTCAGAGTCTTATTTATGTTGAGGTCCAGGTAGGACTTCATTGTGTGTGTGGGGGGAGTAGTTCTTCTATGTAAAAGCAAAATCTAAACACTATAGTACTAAAGTAGACCATACTCTCACAAGTCATTCGTGGATGTGCAGGAGGAAGTGAGATGAAGTGGGCAGATGATCTAGGGATGCTGGGACCATGGCTGAGACTCGATCATCAGAAACTAAACCAAGCGGGGCAATGGTGGCACATGCCTTTAATCTCTTTAATCTCAGGACTCAGGAGGCAGAGGCAGGATCTCTGAGTTTGAGGCCAGCCTGGTCTACAGAGTTAGTTCCAGAACAGCCAGGGCTACACAGAAAAGCTCTGTCTTTGAGAGAGAGAGAGAGAGAGAGAGAGAGAGAGAGAGAACATTGCATCCCTCTAGTCCTAAAACCCTGGTCTTTGGAATTCTGTATACCAGACAAAACTTCATACATAGGTATTTTTATCTGAGGAGAAGATACAAAGTTCCCATCCGATTCTCAAGAAAACATGGCCTGTAAAAGTTTATGCAGCATGGCTTGAACACACTAAAGCATTTGCAGACATACAGACTCTGAACTTTCCACTGTCTCAACTCTTCATTAGAGCTGAGGATGACCCTGAATTCTTGATCCGGCTGACTCTATCTCCCAAGTACTGGGATTACCAGTGTGTGACTGTCCTTCTTCATTTTATAGCCAAGGACATGGAAAGATGAAACAACCCGTGACCTGCACAAGTCCACACAGCAGGTGTTCGGAAAAGCTAGGATCTGGGAGCAGGAATTTGGGATTTACTAGATTCTACATGACAGTGGGGTGTGGTTTTGTTTTTTGAAACAGGTTTCATTGTGTAGCCCTGGTGGCCTGGTAGACCAGACTGGCCTTGATATCACTGAGATCTGCTTGCCTCTGCAGGGATTAAAGGCATGTATCACCATGCCTAACCACTTACATTTTTATTACCTTTAGCAGGGGTGGGGTGGGGGTTGGTAGCACATGCACCACAGGGCATGTGTGTGGCAGTCAGAGGACAATTTGTAGGGGATCAATTCTCCCTTCTACTATGTTGGCTCCAAGGATCAATATCAGGTCATCAGCTTTGACACTCTCCTCCCTTCCTCCCTTCTTTCCTCCTTCCCTCCGTCCCTTTTTCCGTTTGTCTGTCTGTCTGATAGTCTCATAGTGTAACCTAGGAACTTACTATGTAGCCATGGACTTGAACAGCTGGCAATTCTCCTACTTCAGCATCCTGGGAAGTGTTATCAGGCATGCTAGCCACAATACCTGGCTTCAGTCTTAGGTTCTTAACATATGGTGTCTGGGCTTCAGGATCTACGAACGGCTAAACTGCATGCTGAGCATGGATGGGATGCACTCTCCTTTAGGCTGGAATGGTGCTTCCATCAGGTTTTCCAAGTGGACTTTGACTTCACTAAGATTGAGGGCCACTGCTGCCCTCTAAGTCTGTCCTTAGCACTCTGCAGAATTCCTGGGCAATGCTGTTGTCAGGGTGGGGGAGTGATGTGAGGGCCGGTGTTGTGTCCCTTCCTAGCACGCTGACACCAGCACTTTCCCCACGCAATGGGCTCAGAGTGAGCCAGTTCATATGGAGACAGAACGGGATGTGCTGAACAGGAAGGTTACAGAAATTTCTCCACATCAGCCAAGATGTCAAAGCTAAGACTTTGGACATAACTTGAAACAGTTTCCACCAAGATGGGCTCTGTCCCCTGGGAGACCGAGAGCGGGGCGAGCCAGCAAGCACTCAGTTAAATGTCGTCTTAATTTGGAAAGCACAGAGGGACATTTTTTTTTTTTTTTAAAATCAATAGTCAGCCGTTCTTTTGCACCAAGAGTGCAATGCAGTGTTCACTCAGCCCCGGGGCAGCTCAGAGATTGACAGGCAGCCTTCCCGATTGTCACCCAGCTTGGCAGCTCACTGACCCTACTTCTCCTCCAGCTGAAACAAGAATGAGATGGCAATGCTACCCTTGGGACTCTGGAGGGAACCAAATTCCCAAAAAAGACAGGATGGAGGAGGAGGGAGACAGCATTGGATCAACTTAGCACATCATATTTACCTGCCAAATAGGTCAGCGTTTTCTAGCTCCTCCAAGAACGGTGTATACATACTATGAGGACAATATAAACATCACTCAGTAAACTTGTTTGAGTCAGAGTCTCTCACTGTAGGCCTTGAACTCAAGGCAATCCCCCTGCCTCAGCCTCTTAAGTGCTAAGATCAAGACATAAGGCATTACCACACTTGGCTATATTTTTTATTTCTTGAACAATTTCTAAGTGTCAGAAGTCCCATAGTGATCGGAGAGGAGAAAGGCATAATCATTCATCCATCCACAATTATTTAAACAATTATTTAAAGCACCTACTATGTGTAGGCTTGTTGCTGGGCAGAGTAGATGTATTGCATAAGCATTTGTTGAGCATGTAAATACCCAACACTGTTTCAGCAACAGTGATCTAATGATCTGAATGGTTGTGGTCCACTACAGCATCATGGCTTTCTGGGGAGAGCATCAGCACAGCTTTGCTCGAAGGTCTCACGGCCAAGGAATTGGTTCAATGGCTAGGTTTGGAACCCTGCATCCCCCAGCACATAAGCCAAGCAGGCCCTGCTGTAGGGCCACCTCCTTGTTCTCTCAAATTTTCTCTTAGGGCATCGATGAGTCATTAACAGAATTTAAATGGCAGAAGTACTGTGTGGTTTAGGGTCCGTCCATGAAGCCTGTCCCCTGGGGCTATACTGAGACTGGCAGTGACTGCATTGAGACCATGATGCCTGTACAGCCTCAGTTTGGACCCCCTGATAACATCTTATGACTTCTACTCTTCCCTCTCCCAGGGAGGGGCTCTCCTGAGGCTGGAGAGTTTAGAAATAGCCCACCCCCAATTGGGTACCCAGACAGTTTAGCTCAGCAAGGATTGAGTAGGAGGGAGGACTTCACTGCAGGACACCTGGGTCCATGTCTGACCTACATGGTTGGGGAAGCAAGAGGGGCCCAAGGGACCCAAATGAGTTAAGGCTGCTTAATAACACTCCTGAGAATCCTGGTAACATTTCTCAGAGCACCTAGGAAGGCTGTCTTACTGCAGGGCTTCCTACAGCTCATGGCGCTGATGTGCACTGTGAATCTATAAAAAGGGGCCATCAAGGACAGTGCTTTCCAAATGTACTGAACCACAGAAACCTTTCTTTTATTTATTTTTGCTATAGTGATTAGCATACTGCAAGGCTTCAAACACCAGACACTGAGCCCTCACATTGCTTAGGACACTGCTGTAAGTGCTGTGACATGACCAGGTAGACCAGCCATGTCTAAGGAGCATAGTCTATAGAAGGTGTCATACAAGGTGCCTAACAGAGGTGACCATGGTGTTAAGGCAAATCTTGGAAGAAAGGAGGGAGCAGGGGAGGCACTGAGGCTTCAGGGGAAGGAAGGTTCTGGAACAGCACAGCTAAGAACACAAAGTTAGGAGAGCTAGGGGTGGATAGCAGAAGAAAATGTGAACTCATACCCCTCCCATCTTTGAACTGTCCAGGCTGGCTAGGCAAGGAAACAATCATGGGCCGAGGGGGTGGGGGGTAGGGTGGGAGGGAGGGAGAGCTGGTCCTCAGATGCTCCCACCCCCTGCCCACAGCCACATTTCTGCTATTGAACTTGGGCTAATTTCCAGAAGCCAGGGAACAGCTATTCACAAATTCAGTAATTGGAGTCATTAGCGTTGACTCAGAAGTCATTTTTTTTCTAAGTCTCTCTCTTGGAGAGCTTTTAAGACCCTTTAAATTGGTTAATGGAGAGTTTAGAGATGAGGATGGAGCCTCCGCTCTCCTTGCCCATCTCCCTGGCTCTCCCCAACACACTCAAGGAAAAGAGTGAGGACATAATCCACCATCTGCTTTATTAAACACTGTATATCCCCACCAGACTTTTCCCCCAAAGGACTCACAGTCTCTACTCTCTGACTCCAAGATTCCAGGTACCTGATCTCTACTGATACTCCAACACCTGCAGGGTGATGATAATATTTTCAAATAACACTGCAGTGTGAACTGGTAGACCAGAAGTCTGGGCTGGGGTCATAAAGTCAGCTTTGATCATCAGGACTCTTCTCTCTTTTTTTTTTTTTTTGCTTTTTGAGACAGGGTTTCTCTGTGGGGCCTTGACTGTCCTGGAACTCATTTTGTTGACTAGAATGGCCTTGAACTCACAGAGATATCGCTGCCCCTGCCTCCTAAGTGCTGGGATTAAAGGCACTCGCACCACACTTGGTGGCCTGGTGTAAGGTCATATTACTGTGGGCATCAATCTACCTTCGGGAACCTATGTAAGGACTAAGGTCCTTTCTGCAGTGAAATGGCTGCACCTCAGTCCTTTAAGACAGGAGGACACATGCTGCTGTCCTTGGTCTACAACTGAGAACTGTTAGAAAGCCAGGTCACTGTCTCCAGGTGGCACAGCCAAGCCAGTGGCAGAGCCAAAACCTGGGTCTTTACAGGTCTCTTCTTCATGGTGCTGGGGAGGTGCTGAAGGTTTCTGGGAAGGTGAGGACATAACTGGCCTCTTCTTTGGCATTCAAGTTGTGATGTCTCTGAGACCTCTCAGGCTTCATGTTTAGGATGGAGGTCTGAAGAAAAGTCAGACACATGTTAGCATTCAAGTAACCCTCCCTTCCACATCGAAGATGAGAATGGTCACGAGTCTATTGGGAACGAACAAGCTAAGCATGTTGCCTATACCCAGGATTTCCCCAGCCAGTCACTCGTGGGAACACCTCCACACTTCCGTCACCTTCTGCATGGATCTGTGCTCCATGTGACAGGATCCTTTGTTTTAAGTTGATTCCCTGCCTTCCTTCCTTCCTTTCTTTTTTTTTTAAAGGTTAGCTTTGTACATAAGTGCAAAAGAATTACAGGCCAACTTGTTCATTATATTTGGCATTATATATTAAACATATTACTAAAGTAAAGCATCTTGATTCAAATGCCATGTAAAATCTTGTCAACTACCAGGACATGTACACATTAATGGCTGTTGGCAAACTATGACATGATCCAAGGGTGGGGAAACTGAGGCACAGGAACAGAAGGTTATTTGTTCAAAAACAAAGGCAAAAGAGACAAAGGGGATTTCTGGGGACACTGAATAGTTTTGGTGCCACTTGGGAGGCTACCAAGTGGAAAACAGGACAAAGTCACTGACTAGCCCTAGTACCAACTGAAATCACTACTCTAGGAAGGATTATTAACAACCAATCTTTGCCACCCCACCTCCAGGCTATCCATCCTCTTGCTAGCCAGGGCTGTATTTTATCTCACCTTAGCCAAAACCCAGTCTCACAAGACTCCCTTCCAAAGATGGTATAGCCCTGCTGGGGGCTCCATGGCTGGCTCCAAGATGGCTATTTCGGCAGAGAAGGCCAAGGTTCCCAGTGCTTGAGGCATGAGGGAGGCCTGAGGTGCCCGCCAGCAGGGTGTTCAGGCTACAGAGGGAGGGACTGGAGAAAGACTTGAGTCCTGTCAGATTGCCGGGCCCTGGAGCTACAAAAAGAGGTGACAGAAATGTTTATTCATGCAGTTCCCCTGGCAGGATCTTTGTCTGTCTCTCTACATTGTCCCAGAACTCACTATGCTGACTACAGTGGTCTGAGACTCAGAGGTCCACCTGCCTTCTGTCTCGAGTGCTGGTATTAAAAGTAGGGCGGGGACTTCTTAAAAGATCTGACTACCCTGGCATTGCTAATGGGACCCAGCCCATTGACTCAGAAGTGAGTGGGGCTCTCATAGCCCTAGAAAGCTACCTCAGTGAGCCTCAAGACATTGGCTCTCACACAAAATCATGACAGCAACCATCATTTACTGGTTTATAGAATACTTATTGTGTGCTGGACTATGCTATGCTTTAAAGGCAGTGTATTATTATGTTATCCAAGCCAACCTGGGAATGTATGCTTCAGCACCCCAAATGTTATGATTCCTGGCACGCACTACCATGACTGGCTGTACATTTCCTAAAATGCAATGCTTACAACAAGCTAAGGGCTTAAATTCTACTGTTCCTCTGACTGTCAGAGGAGACGCTAAGGCTAAAAGGCATGGCTTCCAGTTCAGTGACAGCAAAAGTCAAAACACAAGATGAGCTCACTCTGAACGCTGGGCTTCTAACTACCATTGGGGCCAGGACCAACAAGGGGACTTGGGGCTACCACCCTTTGTGGTTACAGGGCACTAAGCCTGGAATGGGCCAGGCCTTGGTTTGCATTACCTGCGGCCTCCATGTTGAAGAGGGTTCGAAGCCTCTTTTGGGCGGGTTCATTCCCCATGGCTGCTGACTGCTGATAGCACTTCATGGCCTCACCCAGATTCCTCTGAACACCAAGGCCCCTTTCGTAGCAGATTCCTAAGTGGAATCTGCTCTGAGAATCCTAAAGGAGAGGACAGACAAACGGAAGAAATGGAATGCTTAGTCAGGAGTGAGGTGGAGTCAGCAGGAATGCAGAGTCTTTATCCGTGCAGCCTGCCACATTCCAGGCTCCTCAACCATGAAATGCTAGACGGCCAGTGCTTGCCCAAGGAGTTAGGTCCTTCTGCCTAGGGAGATTCCACTCCGCCAGTGTGACGGCTTCTCTTGCTGGGACTGGCTGGAAAAAAGACTGCAGAAGGGTTCAGCCCTAGATGGGAAGAACAGTGGGAGGCAAGCTTTGGCCTCTGACAGAGCAGAAGACCAGTGTACGGAGAGGATTCCCGCAGCCAGGTCTGCCTTCCTGTGAGAGGACTACAAAACAGAAACAAATATGTCTTCTTCAGAGGCTCTGCCCTGGCCTGTGACTCTGAGCTGTTGCCTCACAGATGCAGCACCCCTCTGGGAGACAGAACAAGTAAACCTGGCCTGCATAGCTAGCTTTCCTGGCTTCCAACCTAGGTGCCTCAATTTCCTCACCTACAGAACAGGGGAAACTTGGGCTGTCTGTGTGAAATGTGCTCAGGTCACTGCCGCTAGAATCACACTCTCCTCAGGCTTCTCACACCACTGAGCTCTCCTCCCTTACTAGAGACCTCTTATCATACTTAATCTCTCACTTAATAGACTTCAACCATGTTCCTTTATATACTACAAGTTTCTGCTATATACTCTGTTCCCATTTATGCGACATGAAGGCCAAAGTCCATAATAAAAACAGCAGATTTGGGGGGGCTGGAGAGATGGCTCAGTGGTTAAGAGCACCGTCTGCTCTTCCAGAGGACCCGGGTTCGATTCCCAGCACCCACATGACAGCTAACAACTGTCTGTAGTTCCAGTTCCAGGCAAACACCAAGGCAAATAAATAAATAAATAAATAATAAATAAAGTTTAAAAAAAAAAAACAAAAAAACAGCAGATTTGGAGCCAGAGGAGAAGGCAGAACAAACAACAGGCATACTTACAATCTAAGCCCTACACCTTCAACATCCCTCATTATAAGCCCCGAGTGACCTTTAAGCTCAGAACTCAGTGGCCCTGTCCAAGATCCCACAGTGGGTCAGTGGGAGCCAAATTTGACTCCTGGAAAACATATCATGAGCCCAGAGAACCAGTTCCCAAATCCCTTCTTATCAGACTTGATCCCCAACATGCAGAGACCAGAGATCTCCTACGCACCCCATTGCTGGCTGCCAGCCAAAGGTACTTCACGGCTCTCTGCTCATCCAGGTGTGGCTCCTTGGTAAAAAGCACCCCAAGGAAAGCTTGGGCCTGTTGAGGAGGAAGGAAACAGGCATCTCAGTCACTTTCAGGCTCTGCATACTTCACTTAGAATAGACTTCACTGGTGGCAGCACTCACCTCTGTCACACCAGAGTCTGCAGCCTGCTTCAGCATAGACACCGCCCTCTGTCGCTCAGGCTCGGACAAAGAGCCTGAACTTTGCAGGAGGCACCGGGCATAGCGGTACTGAGCCAGGCTGTGGCCCTGCATGGCGGCCAGGTGGTAAAAGAGGATAGCCTGGGCAACACGAGAAACAGTCAGTCTCCACGTGATTTGTCTCTTTCTTTGAACAAAGTTTTAAAAATCATTCAAATAAACATACTTATTACAGGTTAGTCAGGCAAATGATGTTAAGTCAAAATTTAAAAACAAAAACCCAAAATACAAACATGAAACCCCAGTATATCCTGCCTCCTAAAGAGCATTAAGACTTTTTGATCTACTGTCTTTTTGAGAGGGAGTCTTGATTTAGTTCCTACAACCTGTTACTACCTACATAGCCCAGACTGGCCTCAAATGTGTAGAAATCCTCCTGCCTCAGTCTCTAGAGTGATGAAATTATAGATGTGTTACCACGTTCAATTAAGATCATTCTATTTAAAATTTCGGTGTATAGCTTCTAAGTTTTTCCCATTGATATGTTACATACACTGTGTATAAATTATACACGTATGTTTGTACACGTGTATACATTATATATATATATTTTATTTGTATGCATGGGTGTTTTGCTTGCATGTATGTCTAGGCACCATGTGTGCAGTGCTCGTGGAGGCCAAAGAGGCTGTCAGAGCCCCTGGAACTGGAGGTACCCTGTAGGTACTGGGAATGGAACCCAGGTCTTCAGAAAGAACAGCTAGTCAGCTTAAGCACTGAGCCATGTCTTCAGCCCTATACATTGTATTTGTGTATGAATATATTCTCATCTAGAGAAAGATGTAACAGCACACTATGAATGTCTTCCCTGTCAATAGAGATCTGATCTATCATTAAGTTCCCATTGACATAAAAGAACGTTAAGTTGATTTCCTCCTTTCCTTTCATACACAGGTTTTTATTTTTACATATATTTTACATATCCTTGCACATCTACCCTTGGATCTGAAAATTAACTTATTTATCAAGGTGCAATCTAGTCTCTGAGAGTACAGTCCCAAAGAAAGGCAAATGCCTGCCCTCCTTTCTATAATTTAGGGACCACAGCTGGGCTCTAGTGGAGGGGGGGGGGCAGTAGAACTATTGCCCCTCTGTTTACTGCTCATTTTGTGAGCTCACTGGTCTGGAGATGGGACAGTACCTTGCTGAGGTCCTTAGGGGTGCCTCTGCCATGCTCGAGACATAAGCCCACATTGTACTGCGCTTTGCTGTAGCCACGGTTGGCAGCTTTCTGGAAGTAAGAGAAGGCTGCTGTGTAGTTCCCTGCCTTCGTGTTCTCCGTCCCTGTAGGAGAGCATGGAACACAAACACATTTCCTGCTGGGATCTCCCACATGCTCAACCACACCCTCCCTCCGGCTGCTCATCACCTCCCGGAATCATCCCATTTTCCTTATTGTGCTCGATACAGGTGGGCAGTATTTACTTCTCCAGCTGGTTCACTGGTGCCAGAGACATGGGGGTGGGGGCAGAGGCTTGGTGCCAGAGATGAGATGGCTGTGCTTGCCCTTTGGGAACAACCCTTCCCCTTGGCTGTCAGGGCCCTTGCTTTGCCCAGGCATTAAGGAAACAGGAAATGCACAGCAGGACTTAACTTTGCTCAAACTGGCTCCTGCCTGAGCCTATGCTCTGCCGCTATCCCCAGGCCTCCCATTGTTTCTACTCTAGAACCTTCAGACCACACTGGGGGTTTAAACTCTTTTTAGCACTTTCCTAATATACTAAACCTTTGTCTGTGGACGCAGCTGGTACAAAAGAATAAGCCCTGTCTCCTCAATTAGACTGTAAAATCCTCAAGGCAGGCAGAACAAGAATGGAGAAGGGATTTTGCATGGGATGAAAATTCTACATAAATGCAAAATATGATTATAGCTTGTGCTGCCTTTGTGCTCAGCATTGCTGAATAAATGAATATATGAATGAGGGAATGGGCAAGAGGGTTGGTTCTGAGAGGAGCCTGCCCTCAAAATCATAAAAAAGACAACCAGGAAAAAGCTAGTTCCATTCAGCGAGCAGAAAACCCACTGTCCAGAGTTCACTGAGTCCTCTGTCCTTGGGAAGGAGACCTGATGGGCAGAAGACCCTACCTGCTCATCATTAGGTATCCTGGATTCCTCTCCTCCGCTCTCTGCTGCCTCTAGCCACGGCTAAACCCTCACCACATCCTGCCTGGTTCTCAGCAAGTCTTCCTGCCTGCTCTCACGCTTTCCTTCCAGCCCACCTCAATCCAGGCTCCTCTGTACACAGCTACGCAGATCTTTGGAAGACTAAGTCAGATCACATGACCATCCTTCTTTCTGCTCCAGTGACTTCCTGTCTCACACAGGAAATCTCTACTCTTTTCGTGGGCTCAGAAGACCTGCCTGAGCTGGCTCCTGGCTGTTTCTCTGACCTCACCCTTTCTGTGATGGCCAAGTTCCAGCCACAGTCACCTCTCCTTTGTCCCACAGCACCTCTGTTCTTACTCTCCCTCTGCATGAGAGCTTTCTCCAGATGGGAACAAAAGTAGCTGGCCTTTGTCAGCTGGGCTTCACTCCAGGATCTCCCTTCCACCATATTTCTACATGAAAAGTTGTTCCTTGTCCAACTTCTTCATAACATTTATCATTTGAAATTCTTTTTTGTTTACACAGACTGGGCATCTCTGTGTAGCCCCTGCTATCCTGGAACTTGCTCTGTAGACTAGGCTGGCTTTGAATTCAGAGATCTGACTGCCTCTGTCTCCTGAGTGCTAGAATTAAAAGTGTAAGACACCACACCTGGCCAGTTTACTGTTTACTATCCTTCAACTCACATGTGAACACTGAGAGTAAAGAACCACCAAATGTCCAGGACATGAGCAGAGATGAGCAAGGATGAACATTAGTAAATGCTCTGAATGATCCCAACCTCGCAACACCCAACTACTAGGCCCCAACAGGTGCTGCTGGGAACTCAGGGTTCCACCTTAGCTGGCTTGAGACAAGAGTCACCGAAGAACGAAGACAAACAGTCAAGTCACATGGAATTCCCAGACTGGATATGGGTTCATTCCCATCATGCACTTGGGGCCTGCTGTAAATAGCAGGGGCCTGCTCTTCTCTAAGCATGGCAGAGAATGCTGGGTATCCTCTAAAATGTTCTCTTGTCTACACAGGACAGAATTTTCAAGAAAGCACATGGCCATTTGGCTGAAGACTACATTTCTCAGCCTCCTCTACAGCAGATGGCCATAAGCCTACTTTGTGGCTGATGTACCTCTATAAAGGGCAAATTCAAGGTCATGCCCTTCAAGGAAAGGAGAGGTCCTTTAGCTTACTGTGTCTCTCCTCCCAGCTGCTAAGAATATACACAGGACGGCAGGAGCTGGAATGACTAATACCGACCTCCAGATGAGAGCCAGTTTTAAGACTGACTGACTGAACATATATAAGTGTAAGGATGAGTCCTTGAACCCACTGAACCTCCATGCCACACCGGTCTACCAACCCAAGAGAAGATAAACCTCTTTTGTTTAAAGCACTCTCCTCTGACTGTATTCCACCCACCCCATGCCCTTGCCATGGCCTCATCCTCCTTCCTGTCTTGGGGGAAGGGAAGCAGGTACCCAGGAAATTGAAGGCAATGGCAACACTGAGCTCAAAGAGATGCTGGATGGAAGTCACAGCCTCCTCTAGGGAAAGAGTCTTGGACTTGTCTTGCTCCTGAGGAAGAAACAGAAGGTAGTAGCATCAAGGTATGCTTCACTTGGATCTCCACCAGCCCCAAGACCAGAAGGGCATCCAGGGTACCAAACCTGAACCATACATTTTTTTCTCCAGGGGAGCAGGCTTCGGTTGCCTTTGCCTGGGATGGGAAGTCCCTGTGGGCATTCAGGAAGTCAAACCCACTGAGCTCTACAAGGAAAAGGAGGTCAGGCAGAGGAGAAGGGTATGACATCTCCCTTCCTTCCTCTCCCAGTTTTCTCCCTGAGGCCTCACAAGGATGACAGCTGTTACTTGAGCACAGAACAACAAAAGCTCCCCCACCCCAGCCCTTCCCGGCCTGAGGGAGTTAGGTCCATCTGCCCCCTCCCCACTCTGAAGCTATTAGGTGAGGTTGCACCTTCTTCAGGTAGGTTCAGAAGGTCAGCTCTCAGGGAGCTGTCTGAAGGACAGCACTGGGGCTGAGCTGAGGGATCTTCCTGTCCCAGTCTCAGTTCCCCAAGGCCAGTGTACGTGGGGGCCGGGTGGTCAGGCCTGGGAAGAACATGCCTCCGAAGTGCTGGAGGAAGATAACAAGGTTAGGTGAGAAAGGGATCAGCTGTTTGGGGGCTGGAGGCACTTACAGGTCCGTTTTCCCTGAGGTTTGCGAGGCCAGAGGAAGAACTGTGAAACTCCTGAGCCACCCCCTCCCACTTTTCCTCGTTCACGCCTTTGCTGGCCTTCCTCTACACAGTGGTTCTCAACCTGTGAGTCATCTATGGCCATGGGGAAAACACAGGTATTTACATTATGATCCATAACAGTAGCAAAATTACAGCGAGGAAGCAGCAACAAAAATAATTTTATGGTTGGCGGACACCACAACATGAAGAACGTTATTAAGGAGTTATAGATTAGGAAGGTTGAGAAACACTGCTCTACAGAAAGCCATACTTATGCTGACTTCCCATCCCCTGCACAAATCACTCAAAGTCCCCCAGTGTCAGGAAGTGCCTACCCCATGCACTACTGTAGCCTAGTACCTAGCTCTCTGCTTAATGCTACCACGAGAATCAATACCCCAGCCAATAATGAGCAAGTGAAGGCTACATGCTAAGCCTGTGCTAAGTCCTTTACACATATTAACTCATTTGGTCTTCCCAATGAACGCCATTTATTATTATCCCATTTTACAGGTGAAAAAACTGAGGCACGGGGAGACCAAACTGATTTCTTCTGGGACACAAGAGTAGTTAGTAAGTAGGAGCTGGAGGGATAGAATTCTTAACATCTGACTCCTGAGCTTCAATCATGTGGCAATATGCTTTCTGATACTCAATAGTTTCAGTTAGCGACTGCAGATCGGAGGCTAACTGGTTGAGGATTGGGCAGGAAGCCACACCCAGGGTTTAAAGTAGCCTAGGTGTGGGGGCTTCCTCTCTGGGAGGTGATAGAAGGACACGGAGCAGCGCTGAGGGGCAGCATGGCCCACAGCCAGTGTGTCAGCACCACCCCACACCCCTCTTCCTCTGACTTCAGATAGGAAAGGCAAGGAGCTGCTGATGGCCCTTTTCCTGAGGTGTGGCCAGAGATACTTCCTGGCCCAGAGAGGCTCCCAGCCTGCCCCAGTTGCCCCTTGAGGATAGGGAACTCACAGGAATGTGGGTGCCACCAGGAAGAGGAGAGGAAACGGTACAGTGGACTGTGCCAGGAACAGCGCTCAGCTGGCCGAGGTCCTGCTACCAGGGGTGCATAGAAGTGGATCTGCCTGGCCAGGTGCAAGGCCAGCACGGTCAGAGTGCCCTGGAAAAGAAAGCAGCGTGTCAGGAACACAGCCCCCACCTGTCAATCATCATCTGCCGGGAGCCTTTCCTGACTAACCCGGGCAGCTCCACACCATGGACTTTCACAACACTTGAACCTGGCCTTTGCTGTTCTGAAGTCCTTTTCAATCATTTACTTAGGGTCTGTCACTCCCTTTTAGTCTGTAAGCATGTTACAGGCAGGACCCATGGACCATACGAATTCTGGTTTCCCTGGAGCCCAGAGCAGCGTTGGGTAAGAGTAGACATCTAAAAAAGGCATGATGAATGCATATGCCAGCAAGTGGTAGAATAAAAGAGTCCAGTTGGCAAAAAGATGCTGTAGTAAGTTGAAGCTTAGCCTAAAATACAACTTATTCCAGGAGCTGCTTGTTCACCCCATCTTCCTAGGCTGGAGACATCCCAAAAGGGGAATTATGCATGACAGTGTCTGTGCCCTCATGACACTTGTATGTTTTGTTGAGAGACAAAACCCAAACACACAGAGAAACAAGTACAGTAACTCAGCAATTATGTGAAACACCAAGAAGAAAACTAATCCTAGGGCTGCAAAGCCTGAGAGGAAAGAGTGCTGGGATGATGAATGGGCTGCAGCCAGGAGAAAGAAGAACAAGGCAGGGGCTGGAGAGACGGCTCAGCGGTTAAGAGCACCCTCTGCTCTTCCAGAGGACCCGGGTTCGATTCCCAGCACCCACATGGCAGCTAACAACTGTCTGTAGTTCCAGTTCCAGGCAAACACCAAGGCAAATAAATAAATAAAATAAAGTTTTTTTTTTTTTTTAAAAAAAAAACAAAGACAAGGCATCATAGAAAGAAAAAGTGATCGGTTTGTGTGCAGATCCTTCCCCAAGATGGTCGGAACCCAGAGATGCCAGCAGGACCTCTGGAATCTAGGTCCACTTCCCTAAAGGAATTGATGTGATACTGACCTAGGGCTCAGTTCTTTGACAAAATGGAAAAATATCCCCTTTCTATGGTGAAATATGCCTCCAGTCCATAGAAACTCAGACAACCCTGTCTATGTTATGGAGACATCCCATGTTCAGCTCTGCTGATGACATTAAATTACAGCTAAAAAAAAAAAAGTGGTCAGGCAGTGGTGGCACATGCCTTTAACCCCAGTACTCAGGAGACCAGCTGAGTCTACAAAGCCAGTTCCAAGACATCCAGAGCTGTACAGAGAAACGCTACTTTGAAAAACCGAACAAAGTAACAACAAAGAAGCGAGGCTCAAAGGGGTCAGGTCACATGCCTGCAGTACAAAGCATGAAGTAGCAGCTTAGGATGTGGCATATCTGAGAGCGACATGTGTGTCCACTTTGTTGAGAACAGTGTATAGCTAGATACTCCATATGGAACACTGTCTGTAGGGTCAAGATCCTGCCCTATGAGACTTAACGTTTTGATGCATCCCCGACCTTAGAGATCGCTTCAACAAACATTTACTGAGTAAATATTATGCATTAGGCTTTGAATTAGGTGATTCTATAAGATATCCTAAGTAAAGCAACCATGTGGTAGAGCTTGAAGGCAGGCCAGCAAAATCTGTTTCTTCAACTTAAGAAGCCATGTGACTTCAGGTATATTACTGATATTCTAAAGCCTGAGTGTCCTTGTGTATGAAATGAAGGTTAAATTTCCCTTGCAAGATTTTTGTAAATATTAAACAACATAACGTGTGCATAACCATTCATGTTGGTAAGTCATGCTGTCTATCAGTTATTATCCTTTGTGCTAAGCTCCACAAAGGCGAACATCACCTTCCTTGTTTTCTGCTCTGAACCCAGTGCTTAGCTCAAGAGTGTTAAATAAATATCTACCAAATGGAGAATAAACACACAACAGAGGCTGGAGGAATGGCAATGTCTCCAAGAACATGATCAGGGTCAAAGGCCTCACCATGTGGATATGATCTTGTCCTTGTTTCTAGACTAGAATGTTCTCCCATGCAAAATCATTCTCGTCTATGCTGGAAGGTACAAGACAAGGTTGGGGAGCCTTACCCATGAGATAGCATCCCGCAGAGTGTTTGGGGAGACATGGGCAGACATCCAGTGGAAGGCATCTTTCCATCCATGGTACTTCGGGTCTCTGCTCCTTCTTGGACCATAGGAGCCAGACCTAGATGGTACAATTAGAGGCTACTAAGTTCTGTACAAAATGGGAGCAGGAGGCCACATGTGATAAAATGTCAGTCTCTCACCTGTCAAGTCTGGGTTTAGGAAGCAGCGGAGGACTGAAGGTTGTCTGAGGCCCATCCGAACTGGTGGGCCTGGGTGTTACCCCTCGGAAGCTAGGTCCCAGCAGGCGGGGAACAGCTGTGGGAGCAACAAGGACCAGGCACACCAACATCGATGAGATAAAGTTGGCTTCAGCAATCTTCCTTCTAGTCTGTGAGAGAGCCCTACAGCCCAGCAACCCAGGAATAGCTGCATCTATCTGTGCTGTGTTTTTGTTTGGTTTTGTTTTTCTCGCACTGGGGATAGAACTCAGGACCTCCAGCATTCTAGGCAAGCTCCCCAGAACTGAGAACCTTGCAGAGGTTCTTGAACCAGGAACTGACATAAATCTTTAGCCTAGTAGGGATTCTGAGGTACCACCACCCCAGAACTAATAAAGTAAGGCCCCACAGAACAGAGCATGTTTATTTAAAAAAAAAAAAATTCTCCGAGTTCCGACACTCTCCTATGAGTGGGAACTTGTTCTAGAACTGTAAGAGACACACATTCTCACTATACTCAGCACGTGCTCTAAATTCCTCCTCTTTCCATTGGCTTTCTTCTATGGACTCCTCCCCTTCTAGAGCTCCACCCCCTCCCTGGATCTAAGCTCCGCCTTCTCCCCATTTTGCCCTACCACGTCTCAACTTCCAAAGGCTCCAGACTCCTCGAATAGAGCCTCGCCCCCTATGCTCCTCCTTCCTTGCACCTAACCCCACCTACTGTCGCTGTGGTTGTCTCCCCGCCGAGCGCGGCTCACTGCAGATCTGAGGCCTTGGCCTGCTGGAACACGCCTTGCAGATGACCCTTACCTCGCCCCAGGAGCCCTGCCAGGCGCCACATGTCGTGGCCAGCACCATAGAGAGCTCGCAGCCGAGAGATCAAGGCCAAAGGACGGGACAGGGACCAGCAAGGCCGCTGCGCAGTCCCCAGCCGCCGAGTCCCCCAGCCAGCCAATCAGCAAGGAGCCGTGCCGGAAGGATGGTGCTCTCGGGAGGAAGTGGTGGATGGGGCGGGCTTGGCACTGGCGAGATGAGAGCAATTAGGACGTGATGCGAGGCCAGGGCCGAGGTGTCCTCTGTCGCAATCGCAGGAGCCGTGGAGGTGTGCGGATCCGTATGGCCACTGATTGGTGGACCGAAGTACCCAGGGCAGAGTTTGCCCCCAGCTTCTAGCCGGGTTTTGTCTCTTTGCATTTAGGCTGGGCACTTTCTGAGGCAGGATTGAAAGGCAAAAGAAATCTCCCGCGGTCTGGCAAGAATTCCACCACATCACAGTAAACAGTTGTTAGCGTTTCTTTCCTCCCTTCTCAGAGATAAACAATTCTTTATCTAGTAATTTCACCAGAAACCCAGTTTACAGGCAAAAGACATGCACCACACCCCTGTGCAAACCTAATAGCATCTGATTTTACTTTAGCAGATTATATAATTCCATCCAAGGATCTCCCTATAGATTCACTTAAAGGAAGAGAGAGGTGGGGTGGTTCCTAGCAGCCTTATTAGATGTACCTTAACCATCAAAGATGTATGGCTAATAGGAAGAGTTGCCACGCCCCCTAAGGAGTCTATACTTACACTTTGGTATTGTCTTACTTTACTTCCCTGTTGGCCTTTTAAGCCTCACATTTATACTCATGTTAAAATTTTCTATAATACGGGGCTGGAGAGATGGCTCAGCGGTTAAGAGCACCGTCTTCTCTTCCAGAGGACTCGGGTTCGATTCCCAGCACCCACATGGCAGCTAACAACTGTCTGTAGTTCCAGTTCCAGGCAAACACCAAGGCAAATAAATAAATAAAGTTTTAAAAAAAATTTTCTATAATACAATCGTCATTTCTTCATCACAGGGGCTAGTCCTGGAATTCTTTTCATCCTCAGGAATCCTAGTTTGGCCTGAGTCAAAGATCCTAAAATATTAGAACTCTGGCTGTGGAAGGTAACAGTGTAGTGCTGTTTCCCTGTCCTCTTCCTGCTGATATTCTGTTGTCTGGGCCCCTGTGTAAGGATAGGGTCAGCTGGAGAAATCATGAATGCTCCCCCCGACACACACACATGTGACAGGCTGAGGATTCGGGGCTCTGATCTGTCAGAACCCTCCAGTTCAGTTTCAGCCAATGTTAGTTTTCTGTAGACAGGCTCTACTTTCACCACCCTGGAGACCTATTAAAAAATTAGAAAAGTGTTCAGACTTCCTCCTGCTCCCCCTAAATATGTGACTTTTAGGTGGGTGAAAGTCTCTGGGATATGAGTACTGGGTGTACCTACGATTAGACCAAGGCATGTGGTATGAAAGTTGTGTTTATCTGTTAAACAATCTCGAGCCATATGTCAGCCACCATTCTAGGATCTGAGAAGACAGATTGATAAAGAGCATTTGTGGCCTCCAAAAATACATGGCTCCAGTACATTAAGAGGAGACTGAAATGGGGTCAGGTGATGTACTGCAGAAGGATCAGTTGCTGAAGGGCATCCTTAGTTACATAGGTCTAGGCCAGCCTGAACAACATAAGACCTGGTCTCAAAATATAAATAAGTAAATAGGAGTAGGCTCTGAGTTAAGCTTGGAGACATAGGTCTATAATTCTAATACTGTAGAGGCTGAGATAGAAGGATTATAGGTTCAAGATGTAATGAGTTCCAGGCCATTCTGGGATATATAAGGAGACCTTGCCTCAAAGAGACAAAGAACAGAGTTTATAGGGCTGAACTTCTGGCTCCGTGTCAGAGGCTAGGCCTATCCTGCACAAAGCCAAGTTCAATCTTTTGCACGACACAAAGCAGATTGACCTTAGTCCCACAAATACCACTTTGGATATCAGCTTGCTCTATTCCTAGCCTTTTTATCTTTGCAGGGTGTTGTTTGGTTGGTTGGTTTTGTTTTGTTTTTTAAGGCAGGGTTTCTCTGTGTAGCTGGGCTGTTCTAGAACTCACTCTGTAGAAGATTTAACATTTACTATTTTTACATTATTAGTATTGATTTTTTGAGACAGGATTTCTCTGTGTAGCCCTAGGTGTCCTGGAACTTGCTATGTAGACCAGCCTGACCTCAAACTCAGAGATCTGCCTACCTGTGGACTTAAAGGCCTTTGCTACTACCTCTCCTTTGCAGGGTAGTTAGCTGTAAAATAGGGAAAACAACACCCCATGTAGTTGTGAGAATCAAAGCAAGATAAGTGTTTAGCATAGGTGTTGGTATATAGAAAGGGCCCAGGAAATAGAAACTAGTATTAATTATATTAGTAGCGGAGGTCAGCAAGGAAGTGTAAATTGTATTTTAATAGAAGCATGGAGATAGATCATGGAAGGATTCATCCATGTGGTTTGCATTTTGAGTTAGGCCTTTAGACACAAGTAAGGTTATCAGATGGAGAAGAGAAAGGGTATTGAAGGCCCAAAAGCCTGAATATGGGGAATTCAGAAATGTTCTTGCTTAGAGAGTTGGGACAGGCACCTTTCACAGTCCATGCGCTTCCTGAAATAAAATCTCAAGTGTGATGGCTTGGCTCTGTTCCTCCTAAGACTTCTGGGCTCTCTTTCCTCTCAACCTGTCTGGTTGGCTTTTCTTTCTCAAGGCTCAGCCTGATCTCAGGGCTGCACTGAAGACTCCCCAACTGATGGAACCCGCACCACTTACTTCTCTGCTTTCCCCAATCCCTGTAGTGCTTAATTTTTACTACACAGTTTAGCAGTAATTATATGTTGTCCTGTTATTTAATTATCTCATCTATGTGAGTATACTCTCCCCAGTTCTTTCCCTCAGAGCATGGGTGGCATCTTCCCATTTTGTGTCCCACATGGGGCTTAACACACACCGTCATTCCACAAAATATGTTTCCACAATGTCTCTTAACTGCATACAGCCAGAAACACCAGACCCTTATCATGGGAAGACTTTGATTTGAGCAAAAATTTGTTCATTCCACGGACATCCATTGGGTGCTGACCTGTTTGAAGTTAGTTGATGGGTTTGAAAGAGAGAATAAGGTATCTACCCTCGTACTCAAAATGACATTATAACCAGGGGTGGTGGCACATACCAGTGATCCCAGTGCTTGGTTGATTGAAGCTGATGAATCCTAAGTTCAGGGCCAATTAGATATTTAGAAAGACGCTGTCTAGAAGGAGGAACATTTCCCCCCAGAATCTTGAGAATATCAGGAGAGTAAGTACTTGAGTGAGGAATGGCGTCCAGGTAGCTGGAATCCTCACATCCATTCTGTTGTTAGTGCAGTAACCCACAGTAACACTGTTGGAATGACACCGACTGTCAGCTCTACCAGCAATGCCCCAGCCTGAAGCTGTCAGCCATTTTCTTCTGCTCTCACAGTCTGTTTTTGGATTATGGCCCAAAGTCGAGTTGATTCAATCCTTTTACAAAGGCCAGCTGTTTTCATTAAGAACCTATTGTCTAGGTACCTAGTAAATCACTTCTTGTGATGTGTATACAAGCCATTTTGTTCTTACAACAGGGAGCATTGTAGACATTTGTTATTGCCTTTATTTTTGTAGACATTTTAAATTTATACTAATCAAGTTTATGAGAGTTTGTTCAGTGCTAGAGAATGTCTAACAACTTAAAAAAAAAATGGATGTGGCTCGGTATAGTGGCACATGCCTATAATCCCAGCACTCAGGAGGCTGAGGTAGGAGGGATGTCATGAGTTTGTGGGCAGCCTGGGAGATCCTGTCTCAAAACAGCAAAACAGGTCAGAGCAGCTTGTTTTTGCCATGGGCAGCAGTCAGTGCAGAGACATACTGATCAAAGTGCTAAGAAGTGACTGCTTAGCCCTACATGATCATTTTCTAACCTCCAAGGCTTAGGGAAGATTTCCAAAGAGGAGGTAGATGGGGTCCTGTGAAAGCTCTTCAGGACATGACGTGGCTGTCACACTATGAACTCATGGCAGCTGTGGTGACCTGTACAAAATCAAGCCAGCTAAAATCCTGATAGAGCTGAGAGGTGTTCTCTAGACCCCACTCATTATCTGAGGAGCTGTTGGCAGTTCATATCTTCTGGGAGAGGGAAAATTGTTTTTTGAGGATGGCTGCTGGTGGGGTTCCCATGAATGGCCCCACATTCATGCACATATGTGCAGTGCTGATTTAACTCTCTGGGCTATCAAAGAAAAGGGGAGACTTGAAGTTGACGAGGAAATGTGTTGGAGAGAAGTGGAGAGTGTGTAAGTGTACATAGCCGTATTTCATTGTTTATATGTATAAAATTCCAGAGCAAAAGGAGAGATTATCAAAACAGAACCCTGCCCTCACTAAGGAAGCAATATACTAGGTCGAACAAAGCCAGTGGACAATTAAATACAGAATAGCATTTAGTTATTTATTGCAGCATGACAGATACTCCAGATCTTGGTGGCTTAAAACCGGCACTATTTCCTTTAATTCTGTAAATTGATGGGGCTCTGCTGGGCAATACTGCTGGTCTCACTTGAGTCTCTCAGGAGGTTATAGTTAGATGGCAGCTGGAACAGAAGTCACGTGAAGACAATGGGGGCAACAGAGATGCTGAGCATCTTCTGCATGTAGTCTCAGGACCTTTGGATGCCACACAGCCTCTGTTTGGGTATCTGAGCTTCTTACACAGTGTGCAAACGTAGAGCTGGCAGGCACCTCACAAGCTAGACCTGGGATCTGCACTATGTTGGTTAGAGCAAGTTAGAAGGCCATCCCCAAATTAGTATGGAAGGGGAAGACCCCAGACCATGAATGTGGGAAAGTGTGGTTCTTTGGAGACGAGCAGGTTCTGCAGTAGGGACTGTGCAGGAGCCCCATAGACGATGACAATGACAACAGTAACAACTCCTCCTCTTCTTCCTCCTCTTTCTTTTCTTCCTCCTCCTCCTCTTTTGTGTGTATACATGCAGGTGTGTGTGTGTTCCCAGGCATGTGCATCCAGAGGCCATAGAAGGACATCAAGTGTCTTCCTTTATAATGCTCTACCTTATTCCTTTAAGCAGCGTCTTTTACTAACCCAGAAGCTTTCCATTTGAGTAGGCTGGCGGACCAACAAGCAAGCAGGATCTGCTTGTCTCTGTCACCATGCCTCATGCTAGAATTGTTATATGCAGGCACAGCTATTTACATGGGCGCTGGAGATTTGAACTCAGGTCCTCATGCTAGCATAGCAAACTCGCTTATGTACTAAACCATGTCTCCAGTCTCCTTGGGTTGACTTCTTTCAAAACTGAATGAAGGGCTAGGGATATAGCTGGGGTGAGGGGATGTAGCTTGGTTGGAAGAATGCTTGCCTAGAATGCATGAAGACCTGGGCTCATTTCCCCAGGACTTCATAAATAAGGCATGGTGGCACATGCCTATTATCCCAGCACTAGAGAAGTAAAGTCAAGAGGATCAGAAATTCAAGGTCAGTTTCAGATACATAGCAGATTGGAGGTCAGCTTAGGATGCACGAGACATCCTAAAAAAAAAAAACTGATAAGGACTGTCAACCCCCCCCAACCCTCCGTGTGTGTAGCTGCTGTGTGGGGTAGATTGGATCCAGGAAAGAGGTCAAGTCCTCATTGCCACTTCATCGTTTCTCATCCAGTAACCTCCCATTTGTCCCTGAGAAGACTGAATCATTACCTCGACATTGATATTAGTTCCTATTGCTTTTTACTAGGGACATTTTTTTCAAAATGCAAACTCCTTCTTGCAAATGTTCTATTTTCTTTCATTTATTTTTAAAAGAACATTTTGCAGGAAACCTGCTGCTTGGTAGGCTCCTGGACATGGGGTTGGTCAGGTGGTCAAACAATTTATACTTGGGTGTGAAGTGTGCCGAAGAAGAACCTGCTGGCAAGGAGCAGGGAGCGTGCCATTGACCTCTCAGATAAAAAGATGTATGAAATTGAAATTATCTTTTCATTACCAGTGAAAAGGTAATGTAGAAGAGGGCGAAGAAGGTCGTTAAAGGAGTTTCTACTCCAGTAAAAAGTCAAATAGTCCTAAAGGGTTATATCAAAAGCAGAAGACCTCTGCTACATGCTCTCTACCCTCCAGTCCGGCTCCCTGGAGGCGGCCATTTTCAACTCTTTGAAGTGTCAGGAAGCAATGCGGAAGGGCAAGGATTGTGTGACATCCATACAGTGCTCCCACTGGCCACCTGGTTATCTTGGTCAGGTTAGTTATTATCTTTTCCCTCTTATCTGCATCATGGGACTAACGAAAGTAGTACCCATCTCATGAGAAAACATAGTCAGGAATGGAGACTGCATATGATGGTAGTGATGATGATGATTATGGCCAAGGAGTGGTGACTGTAGATAATGAAGGAGGAGGAGGAGGAAGGCGCTTGAGAGCCACTATGAACATACTCGTACATTAGTCACACACCCACACACCATACAGATAAATACAGGGCACGGTTGTGACTTGGAGGACATGACAGAAACCCAGACTCAGTTGGAGAAGTTTGAGCTTCTTCTCCTTTATTCTAAGCCAAACTGTTCAGAGTCCTGTTCCTTTCCTGTCTCTTCTGCATCCTTGGCACTGTAATTAGCCTGATCCTCATATCAAAGCATCCATCTCTTCATGGAGTCTTTGCTTTCTGCCTATGAAATATGCACAGGCCTTTCCTGTCTTGGCCAAGTCTTTCAGCTGAGCCTCCTGCTTCTTTGGTTATCTGTCTGTTTTTTTTGTTTTTTTTTTTGCCTTCACTGCCAAATTTCTCAACACAAATGCTGCCTCTTGTTGCCATGTGAGTCCCTTAATTTCAGCCTTGTCACCCACGTCCATCTCTGTCTTTCTGCTGCACTGGGGTCATCAGAACCCACCTCACCAGGGTACATTGGACCCAGAGTATTTGACTGGGTCGGACACATTACTCCTTCAGTCTCACCTGCAAAGACTCACCATTCCACTTCCCTGTTTCTGTCTGTGTTTCTCCAAGTGATCCAGGAAAGGCACCCGAAACTCTGGGTTGGCTTAGCTCCCTTCTCTGCCCTCCCATGTTAGCTTGGGCTGTCATTGTAAATACTAAGACTCACTGAAGCTAGCATCTGTGAAAACTGCATCTGGAGGGGTGGGGGCAGGGATCGAAGGAATAGCAAGAACAGGATTCAGCCGGAACCCGAGAAAGATCAGAAATGTAGATTCAGGAGCCAACTAAGGGAGCCCCTCCACAGATTGCTTTATAGGTTTCTTGTGATCTGTACAGACACCCCAAAGGTGTATACTCTCACACCTACCTCATCCCCAGATCCTGCTTAAATGTGTTTTTGTCCAGCTTCCCAAGATGTCTCCACCTTGTTAGTTTACCTCTGTTGTCTTAGTTCGTTTTTGTGAAATGAGGTCCTTAGTACAGTGTGTGGCACACAGAAAGGCCTCGATGGATGGTGACAATGGCCAATCTTGCCTTTATTCTCTTTCCTGCCTGTCAGTCCTATCCCACCGTCTAGCTACTTCTGACATTGTTCTGCTGTGACCTTGGATCCACCTCTCAGAGTTCTCCAGATACTTGAGGCTGGGCACATGGCTCAGTTGGTAGAGTGCTTGGTAGCATGCACAAAGCCCTGAGGTACCATTCCTCAGCACTGGTAAATCGAATGAGGTATCACTCACCTGTGATGTGAGCACTTGGGAGGTGGGGGCGGAAGGGGCAGAAGCTCTGTAGCTTTTACTCAACTACATATCAAACTCAAGGCTAGCCTGGCTACTTGAGACTTTAGCTTCATTTTAAAAGGGGAGGAGGGCTGGAGAGATGGCTCAACAGTTAAGCACACCCTACAGAGGACCTAGGTTCAGTTCCCAGCACCTACATGGCAGCTCACAACCATCCATAACACTGTGGTACATAGGCATACATACATAAGTGCAGAATAATCATATGCATAAAATTTAATTAAACTTTTTGATAATTTATTTTTATTTTATGTACATTGGTGTTTTGAGCCATCTCTCCAATCTCTTTTAAAAAATCTTTTAAAAGTAAGAAATAAAGGCTGGTGAGATGGTTCAGCGCATGCCACTAAACCCAACAACCAGAGTTCTGTTTCTGGGAGCATTATGGTAGAAAGAGAGAAGCTGCCCTTGACCTTGATGCATGTGTTATGGCATGCACACTCATCCAATAAATGTAGTTTAAGAAAATGAAGAAATTTCATATATTGGGGAGGATACAGGCTTCTGAGTGCTGGGAGATGAAGAAACTTGAAAAAGATAAGTAGAGGGGAGCTGGTCAGAGGTTTAGAGCACTAGCTGTTCTCCAAGAGGTCCTGAGTTCAATTCCCAGCATCCACATGGTGGCTCACAACCATGTATGATGACATGTGGTGCCCTCTTCTGGTGTGCGGGCAGAACACTGTATAATAAATAAGTAAATTATTTATAATAAGTAAAAAAAAAACTTTTTTAAAAATTAAAAAGAAGAAAAAGATAGGTGGTCTCTTCAGCTCCTTGAAGAAACTCCTGTGTGGCTTCAGTCAGGCCTCAGCTCAGAAGACCTTGAAGCAAGATTCTCCTCCCTGCTCCCAAAGCCTGTGCTACTAAATCTACTCTGAGAATCTAGGTGTGGCTGCCACAGAAGAGCAACATTGAGGATGTGAATCCTGCCTCTCAGAAGCTGGGGATGGTGAGAGGTGTATCGAGGTCTGCATCACTTGCTCCTACAAGTGAGAGGTGAGTGCAGCACCCACAAGGCATTGTGCCAGGCTCAGACTTGGGCCTTCCCCAAAGGCTGGCAACCAGAAGCCAGAGGTGTTCCAGATTCTGCTGAGCATTTGCAGGTCCCTCTGCACCCTTGAGAGCATTTCTCATTAGGCTCTGTGTGGCTTCCTCGGGTCCAGCACCCCTTCTGCCCTTGTCTGCTCCAGGGTGGCGGCTTTCCTGCCTCTGGACTGCAGCTCCCGCTCTCACCAGCACAAAGCTGGGGGTGGAGCAGCCAGCCTCACAGCTGTTTGCTCCCAGGCAGCATGGCTAAGTAGTTCACAGCTCTGGCTCTGAGTCAGAACCCGCCCATTTCAGTCCCTCTGCTGCCATTACTATCTTTGTGGCCCTGGGCGAGTTAACTCCTTTATGCTTCCTCTGTGCATCAGGGATAATGATAAGCCTTCATACTAGCTCTCAGTTTTACTATGATATGCAGAGAAAGCACTCAGCTTGGTCCACCTTTACTTCCTGGAGCTGAGAGTTCTGATCTTTTTCTCTTTCTTTTTTTTTAAATGTACATTTGTGTGAAGGTGTCAGATCCCCTGAAATCAGAGTTACAGACAGTTTGCCATGTACATGCTGGGAACTGAATCTGAGTCCTCTGGAAGAGCAGCCAGTGTTCCCAGCTGCTGAGCATTCCTGCTACACTAACATTCTGCTGGGTGTCTCCTTCCCATCTGTGTCGCCCTCTGTCCACATGTCTGTCTCCACCTTTGGGCCAGAGTACCACTAGGTCAAAGATAAAATTGTGTGTGTCTGTGTTCTTGGTGCCCAGCACAGGGCCTGGCCAATTTGACAATAGGAAAATGAATTTACTATTGGGAGGAATTGGTGAGGTATGATAGAAGACCTAGAATACAGAGGCCAAAGAGATGGCTCAGCAGTCAGGAGTACTGACGGCCTTTGCAGAGGACCTGGGTTTGGTTCCAAGCTCTTACATAGTGATCCACAACTCCAGGATATCAGACACATTCTTTTGACCTTCCCTAAGGGCCATGCCTTCCGAACTCTGACGTCACATCACACCTTCCCCTAGGCTCTGACCTCAGGCCCTTCCTTACCTTGCATCTGCCTCTCTTCCTTTTTCCTCTCTTGGTCTTTCTTTCTTCTTCCCTTCCATTTCTTTTCTTATTTTCTCTGCCATTATAAGCATAATCCCTGTCAATCATATGCAACAAAGCTCTTTTCTACATAGAAACAGCCATTAAGAGTCTCCTGCTATCCACAGCTGCCTTCTGCCGAATCCCCGTGTTCCTACCTGCATCCATAGAAACCCACTGCCAGATAACTGGGTAAATGCAAACCATGCCGATATATGCTCAAAACCCTAACAGCATGGGCACCAGGCTCCCACATGGTACACATGCACACAAACAAAAGCAAAATGTTCATGTACATAGTGGTGGTGTGTGCATTTAATCCCAGTACTCTGGAGGCAGAGGCAAGCAGATCTCTATAAATTCTAGGCCAGCCTGGTTTAACAGTGAGACTCAGTCTTGAGAAGGGGAGGAGGAGGAAGCTAGAAGAGGGTGGAGTGGGAGGGGAGTCCTCTTGTCCCCAGAATTCCATCTGGCTTTAGTGGCTCACCTTCCACACTGGTCATTTACTGCACTCGAAGAAGCTGCTGTCACTGGCTTGGCCTCGGGGCCAAGAATACTGCAAAGACCACAATAGACTGAGCTCCTGACATTATGGAGCAAAGTATTGGATTTACGGACATTAAGCATATAAGCAAGCTAAGGATACATTTCATCCAGGAACCTTGCAAGGAAGGAGAAGCTCAGGCTAGAATGCAGCACATTTTGGGGAGGGAGGAGGCAGTGAGAATTTCCTGGATGATGTGAAGGGCAGGCTGTGTTGATGCAGAAGATGAAAAAACCTTCCACGGAAGGCCTCAGACAGAAGGGAATAGGGCTGCTAGGCAAAAGACAAGGTTAGCACAGCTATAGCGGAGTGATGGGGTGGGTCAAGACCTCTACAAGGCTGCAGAGCTGGGAGAACGCATCCTGCAGAGCCACAGTGAGAGAGATGAGCCTCTGTCCTGATGATAATAGCCCACACTTATTCAATTTTGTGTATATGTACACTGTGCTAAGCACCTTGTGTGCTTTTGTCATTTACCATCCACAATTCTCTAGGAGCCTGTTAGCTATTCCCACGCTGCCTCGGGAAGGCAAATCTGCTCAAAGGCGATCAGTGGGCTGTAGTAGCTACAATGTAAGGACCCAGCACCTTGCCTCCTAACTCCTGGGTGGTCCAGCCAAAGAGCTAAATGTTTAGGGCGAGCATCTCGACTACACGCTATTCCTTAGCAGCCCTGGCTGGGGCAGGTCAGGCATGAGCTCCCTAGCTGCGAGGTTGACCTCCCAGAGATGGTCTTACAGAATTGCGGACCTGGGCTACAACCAGCCTGGGACGCGCCCGTAGAGCGGAGGGCGTTATAGCGTGTGCACGCGTTCTTGCCGCAGCTGTGCGGGCTGCAGCCACAAGCTGCCCCGGTCGGGTGGCCGGGGCGTCCGGCAGGGGGCCCTCGGTCTCAGGCTCTCGAGCCAATCCACAGCCTGGTCGCCTGCATCACATCCCCTCCGGCCTGGGGTGGTAGGGAGTGGGGTAGGAAGCAGGCTTTTGTTTCTGATTTAAAACGACTATTTTAAAATGGGTTTCTATTCTTTTTTATTTTTTTTTCCTCTGCTTTCTCTCACAGCCAGAAAGAGGGAGAAAACGACACCAAGAATCCATTCCAAACGAACAACCAAGAGGAGCCGAGGCAGCTCCCAGATGTTGATGTTTTGTTTTTTTGACATAAATCTTCGCACTCATACGGGAGTTTTCATTGATTCATGTTCCCATCTGCTGAATTTCCTTTTATTTATTTAATATGGCTTTTTGGGGAAATCTTGCTTCGAAGCTCTGGAGAAGCATAAACCGTGGCAACCGCTGCAGTCCTCACTCTTCCAAGCCTTGGCTTGGGGGCAGGGAGATGCGGTGGCGTCCTGCAGAGGGGGTGCTGGGCATCCTCCATGGGGGTCGGCGCTGCAGACCAGCGCTCACGTGGCAATTCTGCCTCTTCCAAGCTTCCTGAGGCTAGGGTAGGAGGAGAGTGAGGAAGAGAGGGAAAGGGGGAGACTGGCTGACTTCCTTGTGCTTCCTCTAAACCCTCAACACTACCTTACATTTCCTTCGTGCTCACACAGTGTTTCCTTTTGACACATTGGGTACTTGGAAACATCTAATCGTGGACATCAGTATTAATATGCTGCATCTCCTTCTCCATCCTATATCCTTCCACCCCAATACTGCTCCATCAGTAATTACAAACTCCAGCTCTGGAATTAGACTGAATCTTGACGTCTTTCCAGAGGGAATTTCTGAACAAATTAACTTTTTAGAGCTTTGGGTTTCTGACATATAAGAACAATTACTACAATCTTTGATACAAGTGTGTTTTACAGATAAGGAAACGGATGCAGAAACAAATTAGAACATTGTCCAACTCATCTCCACCCAAACCCACATCTCTACAGACCGATCTGACCACTCCAGTTCCTCTCAAGAATTCAACTTAAACCATTTGCCTTGCAAAGATTAGAACCTTTTTTTTCCCCTATGAGGCAGAAAAAAAGGCCAGGGGCTAGAGAGATGGCTCAGCGGTTAAGAGCACCGTCTGCTCTTCCAGAGGACCCGGGTTCGATTCCCAGCACCCACATGGCAGCTAACAACTGTCTGTAGTTCCAGTTCCAGGTAAAACACCAAGGCAAATAAATAAAGTGGAAAAAAAAAAAGACTCTAAAAAAAAAAAAAAAAAAAAAAAAAAAAAAAAAAAAAAAAAAAAAAAAAAAAAAAAAAAAAAAAAAAAAAAAAAAAAAAAAAAAAAAAAAAAAAAAAAAAAAAAAAAAAAAAAAAAAAAAAAAAAAAAAGGCCAGACGTTAGTGATTCAAAATGATGGCTGATTGAGAACAGTATTTATTGAACTTGGAAAATAGGCTCAAACTTGGGGGAAATCTAGACGTCACCCTATTGGATCACTTACCTAATCCCTACTGGCCTCTCTGACAAGCAGGGAGATTTCACCGTTACAGGCACCTATTCTATTGGAAGATACTTATGAGACATTAAGAGCCCTACAGGTGTGGTGGCATGCCTTTAATCCCAACACTGAAGAGGCACAGGCAAAGGGATCTCTGAGTTTGAGACCAGCCTGGTCTATCTACACCGAACGTTTCAGGGCAGCCAAGCTACATAGTGAGACCCTCTGTCACCCCACCCCCAAAGCACCCTAGAGATAATGGGATCTGATTATTTGGTTGTTAAAAGCCACAGTTTCCATAGACCTATCATTATCCTTATCTGTAGCTGTTAAGGTCAGTCCTAAGGAGAAATGATATTTCCCAAGTTGATTCCTGAGAAGAATCAACAAATGTCTTCATTCCAGATAGGACAACAATCATAGACTGAAGAAACAATTCTAGCCAAGTCTAGCATGGTAAACCAGTGAATTTAATCAGGAGCATGGGTGATGGTTTATCTACAGGAACACAAGTTGATGAACATAAGTTGATAAACTTTATGGGCAGCAATACTACTAAAGAAAAGCTTCTCCTTAGCAACCAGCATCTGCTTATGTACTTATCCCTGAGGAGGGCAGAGCCTTATGAAGCTTTCCTCCCTCTGTTATTGATGTTAATGGTCCCAATCTTGTGTGAATCTCATGTTCTCACAGCTTCCAAGAGTACAATTGGATGGCAGCCATGTCATGCCCGGAGGACAGCCTTCCCCAACACCTGATGTCACTTGAAGTATAGTACTAGACTACAGTACCATCTTCTGGGGGTTGACACTCCTTCCCTATGAATAGCTCACCCAGCTCAACTTTCTTTACATGTTCTGAGGGGAACCTCTCCTGGCTGGGCACTTGGAGCTAGATGTCTAAAACTGATTTGATTCTACGCTTATTGAGTCTTTGCACACATCTATAACCATCTTCCATGCATGCTGTTTTCTGGAACCCCTCTGAATGGTAAACTACCATGTGCCCAGAGCTGTATAGGAAGTGAATGCTCAAAATATGTTCAGTGAAAAAATTAGGTCATAGAAAAGAATATTCCTTGTCACTTTGCCTGAAAGTCACCTAGGCTGAAACCATGATTTCATTGGTAAACTAAAGCCTACTCATCTAATCCATTGTTTGTCCTTGAGATTGCTGAAATAGAGCCTACACCTCACATAAAAATGCAAAAATTGAAAAACAAGAGATTCTGGATCTATAGCTTCATGGTAGAGTAGTTGCTTAGCATGAGTGGGACCCTAGTTTGATCTCAATATCACACACAAAAAAGATAATGTCCATCGCAGACCTGTAATAGATAGCCATATGGTAATATGGGGGATTGTAGTGGGATTCAGAGTTTACTCAAAGAAGTGCTTGTGACTCAAGCATCTGGACCACAATGGGGCATGTCCAGAATCATTGGAGACCCAAGACCAAAACTTGCTCACTATCTTGGTTCCTGTGTTCTCCGGGAGGAGGCAGACTGTCCCTGCATGGAGCCCTGTTTTCTCCTAGAAAGGCTCTTGTATTTGTAAGTTTCTCTCTCCATTAATAAATATTAACTCATTGTATGGTGAGTCGGATGTGATTAATTATAGCAATATCTGGATGGAGACTGTCTGACTCCACCCTCCTTCTACCTGCCTCTCCTCTGATTCCTCCACCCACTTCTACGGTGCTCCACACAGGCCAAAACAGATTCTTAATTTACAGAACGATACAGAGAACAGGGAATACACCACAGGGAATAATTAGTTAATTGTTCATATGCACATTTTAGGTATCTTCTGGATTTGTTAACACTCCACAATAAAGTTGTTTAGACATAACTTGCCTGGTGAGTTGTGTGTGAACTGAAAGAGATAATGCATGTAAAGCTCTAACCAACCCTGCCTGGTGTGTAGGCATTCAATGGAAGTGAGGTTTTCATATTGAGGGAATGATTTGGAGCCCTGGAGAAGGCCACATAATTAGTCACTGATAAAACTAAGAAAGTCCTTGTGCCCGGAAGCACTGCCTGCCTATTTATGTGTGTATTTGTGTATGGGAGTAGGAGGTGTTTATGGATTTAGTGAAACAGGCAGGTACAAACTCAGTGCAGAGTTGAAAAACATTACTCTGAAGCCCCCAGAGAAGACACAGAGGGAAGGGACAGGAAAATTGTTTGACTCCAGAGGATCTAGATGAGAGGCATAAGAGCCGAAAGGAGAACATTCCATTTGTGTTGGCTCATAAGAAGGGACCAGGTCTGGGGTTCCAGTAGACCCCTGGATGTCTCACCTAAACCCACTTGGCTGTATCACACTTTCTGCAGTGTGGATGAGACTTCAGAAACCAGCCCAGGCGACAGTGGGTTGGCCCAGGCCCAGCTCATTGATGGTGAGGGGAGCTGTTCTGCTGACTGTGCTCTAAAGGTATCGTGGAAGTGGCCAAGAGTAAGAGTGCTCTCCCAGCCAAAAGGCACTGAAATCAGCCAAGGAGGCCAGGAAAATCTGGCCAGAGTCTTCTAGCCAGGAGCTGCCAGCAGAACTGTGCACCTCTGGATGCAAGCCTTTTGAGGGTCTTAGAGCCAAGACTGCCCTGGCCAACCTAGCCATAAGCTCCAAGGTAGGCTTCCCCAGACAAGCCTAGTTTAGGGTACTGGGAATGGCCTCTTTTCCCAAGTGTCTCTGTCTACCTTGCGTTGTTATAGCACAATGCCACAGATGGGCCACAAACAATGGCTGTGTGTTCTGGTCTTGGTACTGGAGGCTACAGAATTCAAGACCAAGGAGCCAGATTTGACAAGGGGCTTCCTGATGCACGATAACATGGTGAAAGCCACCAAACAGAAAGACAGGACAAGAAAGAGAGTGATAAAAACCTTGTCAGAGCCCTCCTGACTTAATCATTTCTAGAAGGCCTTCCAACTAAGATAGTACAATAACAAATTTCAAATTGAGTTTTGGGACAGGCATTTGAATGTTGACATACCTCTAGTCAGTGAAAGTACTAGAGGTGGGCTGGAGAGATGGCTCAGGGGTTAGGAGCACTGACTGTTCTTCCAGAGGACCTGAGTTCAATTCCCAGCATCCACATAGCAGCTAACAACTGTCTGTAATTCCAAGATCTGACACCTTTACACAGTTATACATGCAGACAAAACACCAATTCACATAAAATAAACATAAATATTAAAAAAAAAAAGTATCAGAGGCAAGATGTTGAAAGCGTGAACCCATAACCAACACTGGATGTTTGGGCTCTTGACCCTTTAGAACTCATTCTAGTTAACTTAGTCTAGTTATTCAAGTCTGAAGGCTCCCAGACCTTAGCACATCTGATGCCATGTTGGAAGTACCATTCAGGCCATAAAACTCAGCATGTAGATAGTACCACCTGTCAAAGTGAAAACAAAGACCTAGTCCATCAAAGCCCATCATGCTGGGAAAGTTTCTCCACTTCCTTTCTTTTGGATTTCTGTAGTCCTGCTTCTGGCTAACTGTTTTGTTAACTGAAGTATGCCAACCCAGAATACAGTTGTGTGGTGTTTTCTTTTCGTTTGGTTTGGTTTTTGTGAGCTTAAAAGGTCACCCCGAGAAAGACTGCTGAGGATTTGGGATCTTCATCATTCGATGGAGTTGCCAACCAACTAATGAAGACTTTCTATTGCTTAAACCCATGTACATGCAATCTTCTCTGATGGATTCCATGTAGCATTTCACCCTATATCTATTGACCCTGTGTAATATCCAGGTGTATTTTTTTAAAGATACTATTGATACTGGGATTATTATGAACAAAGCATACAAAATATCTTCATGAAGTTTACAATTTAGGGGCATGTTTTAATTAGGGTTTCTGCTGCTGTGATAAAACACCATGACCAAAGCAAGTTGGGAAGGAAGGGTTTATTTCATCACAGCTTGTAGTTCATCATAAAGAGCAGTCAGGGCAGGAACCTGGAGGCAAGAGCTGATGCACAGGACATGGAGGAGTGCTATTTACTGGCTTGCTTCTAATGGCTTTCTTTCTTTTTTATTTTGTAATTTTTTTGAGTCAGGATGTAACTATGTAGCATGTCCTGGAATTCACCATACAGATGAGGCTGTCCTCTAACTCACAGAGATCTGCCTGCCTCTGCCTCCCAAGTATGGGGATTAAAAGCATGTACCACTATGCCTAGCTTCAGTCTCATTTCTTACAGTATTCAGGGGAAGGCGTCCAAGGGTGGGTGGCACTTTGAACAATGAGCTGGACCCTCCCACATCAATCACTAATTAAGAATATGCTCCATTGACTTGTCTACAGGCCTATCTGATAAAGACATGTTCTCACTGAGATTTCCTCTTTTCAAATGACTACAGGCTGGGTCAAGCATAAAGCTAGCCATTACCAGAGGAAAGAGGTACAGAAAGTTTATAATTATGACTTGTGTTAGCAAGGAGAATCTCAAGTATCATTAACAGGAGGTGGGAGGATGTTTTACAGTTTGCTTGAGGCAATGTTTTCCCGCATAGCCTAGATTGGGCTCAGTCTTCTGGTTCTCCCTCCTGAATGCTAGGGTTACAATCTGTACCCCTATGCTCAGCAGATAGGAGGCTTAACATAGTTTAATGCTGCTTCTCACTGGACCACCTATCAAGTTTGAGCTCCTTGTCAAAGAATTCAGATCCTGGACCTCCTGCAATATGTATCAAGTAAAAATATGTATTTCTGAAGAAAAAAAAAAAAAGGCTCAACCAGTGAGATGGCTAAACAGGTGAAAGCATTTCCTAAGCAAGCATGTCAACCTGAGCTGGATTCCTGGGATCCAGGGAGGAAGGTGAACATCCATTCACACAATTGCCTTGGCTTGCAGGAGCCTGCGTTCTCTTTCACACAATAGTAATGAATAAAGTAAAATAAAATTGAAGTGGGGCACAACTAATCTCCTTTTAAAAAATAAATAAAAATGTAGCTAAGGAAAAAATCAGTGTGCCCATACTCCAACACCCTTTAGTGTTTTTGCAATCACACTTCTATCTAGTTCTAAAACACTTTTGTCAGCCATCAAAGACATTCTACCCTCAGGACCCAGACACTCCAGCTCTCTCTTCTGGCACCCTGTAGCCTATTGCTGTGGATTTGTGGATCCTGGACATTTCATGTAATTAAAATAAAACAGTATGTGAGGTTTTTGCAACTGGCTTCTTTTACTTTGTATGTTTTTGAGGTGTATCTGTATGATAAGCCAATATTTTATTTCCTTTGTTGAATTATTTTAGCCCTTCATTCACTGATGGATATTTGGGTAGGTCCCATCCTTTGCCTTCGTCAACACATCATTACTATGAACGTTCTTCATATGAGTCTCTTGGGTAGATGGTTTGCAGATAACTCTATAATATAATTTGTTTGATTAAATGTTTTTAATTCTCTTGGATCTATACTTAGTAATGTAATTGCTGGGTTATATAGTAATTCTATATTTAACTTTTGGGGCATTTTGTTTACTTGTCTGTTTGGAGACAAGGTCTCATGTAACCCAGGCTACTCTTGAACTCTTGAATTCACCTAGCCTTCTGCCTCCACTTTCCAAGTGTCTGGATTACAGGTGTGCATTATCACACCTAGCTCTATATAACTTTTTGAAGAGTCACCAAACTACTTTGATTGTTGACTCTTTGGCTGTTCCACTTTGGTTTCCATAGTGCATAGATAACCATCATGTATACATTCTTGGCAACACTGTGATACCCATTAACGGTCATCGTGGATGGGAGACAATATCTCCTGTATCTTTGATCTGCATCTGGATAGTGACCAAGGCTGATGAGCATCTTTTCATGTACTTATTGGCCATTTATATGTCTTATTTGGAGAGATACTGGACTGATTTAAATAAGAATGGCCCACATAGGCTCACACATTTGAATATCTGGTTCTCAGTTGGTGGACTGTTTTAGAAGGGTTAGGACACACCTTCTAACTTCCGAACCCTTTCAAAGCTTTGAGGTTTCAAAAGCCCCGCCAGGCTCAGTCTTGCTCACTTTTTGTCTTGGACTTTAGAAAAGATGTAAGCTCTCAGCTTCTGCTCCAGCACCATGCCTGCCTCCTTCTGATGATGCACACTCCCTGCCATGATGACCATGGCCTTACCCTCCGAAACTGTGAGCAAGGCTCCAGTCAAATGCTTTCTTCTGTAAGATGCCTTGGTCAAAATGTCTCTTAACAGCAGTAACTAAGACAGATTTCTAGTCAAATCCTTTGCTTGCTTTAAGAACTGAGTTGTCTTTTATTGATGAGCAGAAATGATTCTTAATATATTCTGAATACCAGAAGTTTATTGGATGGTATATGATTTGCAGTAAGAATCAAAAGGTTTTTGTTTTATCTTTTTTAATGGTATTTATTTGATCCTATGGAGTTCAGAGAATTGTGGGAACCATGTAGGTCATGTAGGACCATGTAGGCCATGGAGAGGGACCTCAGTGCACCACACTTGGCAGGTAACTCTTTGTCCTCTGAGCCATCTCACTGACCTCACCTGTAGTTCTGACACTATATCTAAGAAACCACTGCCATCGAGGTATTCACACATCTGTGGGCAGGGGAGGTCAGAGGCTAACCTGGGCTAACGAGAATCTTTCTCAAAGGAAAAAAAAAAACAATGCTAAGCTCATGGTCATGGAAGTTTACCTTTGTTTCAGTTGATGAGATTTTTACAGTTCTTGCTCTTATATTTAGTCCATAAAGAGTTAAAGTTTTTGTTATCACCACTAAATTGTGGCAACCTGTTACATACCAATAGGAAATAGCACAGGAAAAGGCCTTGAAGCTGATCTAGGTATATAAGCTGCTTTCTTGCTTGGTCTTATGATCCACCAATTCAATAGTGCTCTGAATGTCTGTTGCAGATAGGGAATCCCTGAAAGAAAGATACTGATACATCTTGTCTTTTAATTGCAGACTTGCCTTTTTCTCAGTCTTCTTCCTGTTTTTTTTTTTTAATTTATTTATTATGCATACAGTGTTCTGCCTGTAGGCCAGAAGAGGGTACCAGATGTCATCATAGATGGTTGTGAGCCACCATGTGGTTGCCAGAAATTGAACTCAGAACCTCTGGAAGAGCAGACAGTGCTCTTAACCTCTGAGCCATCTTTCCAGCTGTTGGTTGATTTTTTTAAGACAGGGTTTCTCTGTGTATCCCTGGCCATTCTGGAACTTGTTCTTGAACTCACAAAGATCCACCTGCCTCTGCCTCCTGCTCACCTACCTTCCAAGAGCTGGGGTTAAAGACTTGTGCCACTACCTCCCCACTCAGATATGCCTTCTTACACAAATGTGTTTATACTTTGAGAAACCAGCTCCCCAGTTTTTTCCTGGGCTCTATGCTGTACCAGGAATACCATATGAACATATAATATCCATATGACCAGGAATACCATATAAACATATAATGTTCACCTGTCTATGACTCAATATTTTATATTTATTTTTTATTTTTATTTATTTATTTTGCAATGTTGGGTTATTTATTTTGTGCATCTGTGGCAATAAATGAGATCTTAGTGGTGGCAAGGGTTTGCTGATTTCTGTACTGTGCACAACTGGAGGCCTGGAGGACAATACCCAGATCCCAGCACCAGTTGGGGAGAGCTGAGCTGAGCAAGCAAGACATCTGGGTTGATAGAGACACCAAAGCCTAGGCAGGAAAAGGAAGGAGTGTACTGCAGGGACCTGTCCCCTCCTCTCTTTTTTCTCTCCCTCTATCCTTTTAGGGACCCAGGGCCCTTGGATAACACAGTGCTGAAGCTCAAGGGTTAAAGGCTGAGAAAATCATTGGCTACAGGTCACTGGTCTTAGCCAGTTTTGTCAGAAATGTTATATTCAGGTCATGACTGTTTTGGGGTCCACTTTCCATTAGAGATGTGACTGACAAAGACCTCTCCTAACTCCTTTTGAAGGCAAGAAGGGGTATGTAGGAGCAGAAGGGCTGGGGAACCCTTTGGTGTCCATACAACCTTAGATTCCACAGGCAAGGACTTAGATTTAGGATAACTGCAATAAGTAGAACTGTAAGCCAGGATTAATACGCAGAGCTGGGGCACACAATTGCCTGGAATCTGACTGAGGTCCTGGCAGTGAAAGCTGGGACTGTTGAAAACCCAGTTTAGATGCTTGGGACTCAAGTTAAGGGTGAAGGTGGCCAAGATAACTGGATCCCAGGACAGGGAGTTTGGCAGTGAGAACAAAAGGGACAGACTGGAACCAAGATGCCTGGATCCCAGGCAAGAGGGCAAACTGTAGGAAAGAGGGAACTGGGAGAACCCAGAAGCCTTCTGGGATCTGGAACAGCAGCAAGTCAGAATTCCAGGATCTCTATCCACCCTCCTCTTCCTCTTCTCTATCAGGCAGGAGAGGGAAAAGAGGGGGCAGGAGAGGGAAAAGAGGGGGCAGGAGAAGGGATCAGACCATGGATTGAATCCCCCCATGTAGCCAGATGGATACATTTGGGGCCAGGCAGGTACATGAATGGTGAGAGGGATTTAGTGCTGCATAGGTCCTGGAGGGGGCTGAGAGGGGTCAGGAGGCTGAGGGGGAGTGGTTGGGGTGGGTCCTGGAGTTGTATGACGCTGTCCTTTGCGGTGACCCCGTACACAGTGTGTATGACCACAGCCTTCGTCCTCATCCTCATCGCTCTCGGTGGAACTCTCACCAAAGGCCCGAGGTTTCTCATAGATACAGCAGCATTTGATGAGCGGCGCCCCATGTGTTCATTGTCCACAGTGTCACTTGTCCATTCGACTTTTTTTTTCTGGCTTCCGTTTTCGAAGTTTAATGGTTAGGCTCCGATTCTCCTTTCTCTTTTTCTACGCCTCTGAGATCTAAGAGATCCCGCACTTGATTCGGAGTAGTAGCCAGGATCCTCTGGCTTCTTACTCTCCCCTTTCCTCCAGGGCCTCTGCTTCCTTTTATTTTATGTGAATTGGTGTTCTGCCTGCATGTCTAACTGTAAAGGTATCAGATCTTGGAATTACAGACAGTTGTTAGCTGCCATGTGGATGCTGGGAATCGAACTCAGGTCCTCCGAGGAAGAACAGTCAGTGCTCTAACCACTGAGCCATCTCTCCAGCCCTGACTCAATATTTTAAAGGATACATATGAACAGCTGTGTGGAAGAGATAGGTAAGTCAGGCATGTGGATAGGGAGGTAGAACATCCAGACCCTCTCCAGGGGTGTCCAGCTACCTGGAAGTTCTTTAGTGAATTTTTCTACATGGTGTCAGATGGTATGCATTAGTTATTTCCTGAGACAGTGCTGTGTCAAAAGACCTGGGACAATGCTGAGTCAAAAGCTACTCAAGGAAGGGCTTTTCTGGGCTCACAGTATGTTACGGGAGAACATTGCAGGGCTGTGGGGTAGCTAGTCTTATGTTGCCTACAGCTAGGAGTCAGAGAGATGAAGGCAGCTAGCTGCTCAGCGTTCCACCTTTCCATTCAGTCTGAGACTCTGCCTGTGCAATGGTGTGGACCACATCCAGGGTGGACATTTCCTTTTCCTTCAAGCCGCTCTGAACACCATCATAGACACATCCCGAAGTGTGTCTCTTAGGTGCTCCTGCAGTCAATTAACCTGACAATCAAAGTTAACCATCACAATAAGAGCAATGTCTTCTGGGATTTTTGTTATGTATTTGTTTGTTCTGAAATAAGGTCCAGGGATGAAGAGATGGCTCAGAGGTTAAGAGCACCGACTGTTCTTCCAGAGGTCCTGAGTTCAATTCCCAGCAACCACATGGTGGGTCACAATCATCTATGATGACATCTGGTACCCTCTTCGGTATACTGTATATAAATCTTTAAAAAAAAAAGAAAGAAAGAAAGAAAGAATGAATGAATGAATGAATGAAAGAAAGAAGGCCCTGACGTATAACCTAGCTACTCTTGAACTGAGACTTTTTTACCCCGGCACACAGATTGCCATGATTTTTTAAAAAGATTTATTTATGGGGCTGGAGAGATGGCTCAGCGGTTAAGAGCACCGTCTGCTCTTCCAGAGGACCCGAGTTCAATTCCCAGCACCCACATGGCAGCTAACAACTGTCTGTAGTTCCAGTTCCAGGCAAAACACCAAGGCAAATAAATAAATAAAGTCTTAAAAAAAAAAAGAGATTTATTTATTTATTTATTTATTTATTCATTATGTATACAGTATACAGAAGGTACTAGATGTCATCATAGATGGTTGTGAGCTACCATGTGGTTGCTGAGAATTGAACTCAGGACCTCTGGAAGAACAGTCAGTGCTCTTAACTTCTGAGCCATCTCTTCAGCCCCCCACAAATTGCCATGATTATGGCTTTGCTATCATGCCCAACCTCCAACAATTTTATTTTTTGTAATTAGATATCCAGTTGTTCCGCACCATAGGAGATTCATCTTGGTCTTGGAACTTTCCCTAAAAATGAGCTTTTTCCTAAGCCCTCAATTCTATTATCTCTTAAAAACAAAACAAAACAAAACAAAACAAAACAAAACAAAACAAAACAACCTTGGCATGGAGACCAGGCTGGTCTCAAACTCAAAGAGATTCACCTGTTTCTGCCTCTCAAGTGCTAGGGATGAAAGGCATGCACCACCATGCTGGGTTCCAATTCTATCATCTCCATAGATGAATTTATCCTCAATCCAGTATCAGACTATTTTGATAATTTTAGCTTTGAAATCAGAAAATGTAAGTCCTCCAACTTTGTTCATTTCAGAAGTTGTTTTGGCTTTCCAGGGCTCCTGAAATTCCACATGGACTTTGGGATCAACTTTTCCGTTCTGACACTGAATCACAAGATCAGAATACAGAGCCCAGGAGTGATTGAGAAAATAAACACACATGTTATGAGTCAAATACACAGAACTTATAGCTGACTGTTTAAAAATTGTTTCACTTCCTATGTGTTGTCCTGGTGCATGTGCAGAGGTAGAGGACAAGTCTGAGTTGCTTATCTTCTTTATCTCTTCACCTGTATAAGGGCTCTAGGGATCAAATTCCGATCCCCAGGCTTGTGTGGAAAGTGCCCATCTTGCCCATCCATTTTTATTTTTTGAGAGACTACCATGCTATGTTTGCAAAGAAACCATTTAACATTCCTATCTCCTTCCTTCCATTTATTTATTTATTTATTTATTTATTTATTTATTTATTGATACTATGGAATACCATGTCACTATGGTTTGTGGTTTGGCACAGAATCTTCATTTTAAAATAACTTTTGGTGAGAAATAATTTTAGACTTACAAAGAAGTCATAGATAGTAAGGAAAGGCCCTGTGCATCTCCTCAGTTTCCATTTCTCTAACTATCATCATCAGACTATGGTACTTTATCAAGTCTCAATAGCTGCTTTAGGATCACATGAGTGTATACTTATGCATATGCATGAATACTCACACACATATGCACACGCACAAGGAAAGAGAGTAATTCTTCCTTTTAAATTTTGTTTATTTGTGTATGTGGTGGGTATGAACCCAGGGATCTCACACATACTAGGAAAACATTCTACTAAGAAGCTATATGTTCTTTCTCATACAGTAATTTTAAATTGTTGTTATTTATTATATGTGACCTTTCTACTGCCAGGACAAAACATCATAACCAAGGTAACTTATAAAAGCAAGCATTTAATTTGGGACTCAAAGTTCCAGAAGGTCAGATTCCATGACCATCATGATGGGAAGCATGACAGCAGGCAGGCTTGGTCTTGGAACAGTAGCTGAGAGCCCACACACATCTGATTCACAAACATGAGGCAGAGAGAGAGAGGGAGAGACAGACAGAGACAGAAAGAGACACAAACACAAAATTTAGCAGAGAGCTAACTGGAAATGGTGAGGCTTTTGAAACCTCAAAACCCACCTCCAGTGACACAAGACCACATCTTCTAATCCTTCCCAAACAGTTCCACCATCTGCAACAAGTATTCAAACATATGAACATATAAGGGCCATCTCGTTCAAACCACCAAGTATGTTTAAATATATTAGTATATTGCATGAATTGTATTTATCGCTATAATAAAAACCTAGAGACAGATATTGGGGAAAAGCTGGAATATCAGAGAGAAGGAGCAAATTCTCACCTAGCCAACTTCTCAGGTTAAACAGGGTAGGTCCTAAGCCAGACTGGTTGCAAAGACAGATGGCAGAATTTCTGTCATCTCTTGCCTTATATATCTCCACCCGCCCCCCACCCCCAGCTATCTTACTTCCTGGTTCAACTCTCATAGAGCTAGGATTAAAGGTGTGAGCTACCATTGCCTGCCTGTTAGGCCTTGAACTCACAGAGATCCAGATGAATCTGTCGCCCAGTGATAAGATTAAAGGTGTGGATTGCCACCCCTGCATCTTCATGGTTGGGCTGTGGATGACTCTGTCCTCTGATATTTTAGACTAATTTTATTAACTATACAACATATCATTACATTAGCATGCATGTAACACAGCGAGTGTACAGCAATCAGAAGGTCATTGCAGAGGCTAGGGGACGACTCTGTGGCCTCAGTTCTCCCTTTCCACCTGTATGTGGCTTCCAGGGATTGACTTCAGGTTGCTAGGCTTGTGTGGCCAGAGCCCTGTGCCCTGAGCTGACTTAAAGAGCTTCACATGGTGCTTCTTACATGTGCTACAGAGCTACTGATCCAGATGCTAGAAACGTTTTTCCAGAGAAACACATCTCAGGTGTTACTTGAAAGACAACTGTGAATGAATACAGGGAACAGGGTGTGATCCAGGCAGATGGAACAAACTGTGTCAAAGCCTGAAGGTAATAAAGACACTTGAGGATAATCATAATAGCAATAATAGTAATTTATCGACACTTACCATATGCCAAGCATTGGTAAGCACTTTAGAATGTTATTTCACTTAATTTTTCACAACAAGTCTATAAAGCGAGAGATGTTATTATTTCTGTTTTCCAGATGGGGCAACTGAGAGTTGAAAGAAATAAGTTGTCCAAGGTCAACCAACCGTTTTAAAAATGACAGTGACAAGATTTGAACTGCCCCCTCCAACATTCACACTCACACACACTCCTAATTCCTTTACCTTCTCCAGTAAAGGTTATCCACTTACCTACAGCACTAGACACATAGATACAGTTTTTCCTGCCTGAGTGTACTCCACCTCTGGCCTTCCCAAGTCATTCACTTCTCAGGGTGCAGAGAGGCATTGCCATTCCAAACTGTTGCTTACTGTTATTTTTTTCTCTCATATGGATTGATAGGTGAACGGCTGAATGAACAAATAAATAGAAACAAAAAACATTGGTAATAATTTGTAATTAGTTATCCATGCACGTCTTTATCTGTTTGATGCCTGTCTCTTTCACTGAGCTTCTGACCCTCCAGTGGCCTTGAGGACCTAGCCTGTTCCCTGAATCTGATACCAATAGATGCTGAATTTCCTGGGGGAGTATTAGTGGTGCTATGTACTGAACTCAGGGCCTTGTGCATAGTAGGCAAGCACTCTACCACTCAGCTACATCCCTAGCCCCTTCCATAGTTTTTAAATAATTGAAAATAAGAATTCTGGGTTGGAGAGATGGCTCAGAGGTTAAAAGCACTTGTTACTCTTCCAAAGGTCCTGTGTTCAATTCCCAGCCACCACATGGTGGCTCACAACCATCTGTAATGAGATCCAGTACCCTCTTATGGACTGCAAGCATACATGCAGACAGAACACTATATACATAATAAATAAATAAATATTTTTTTTAAAGAAAGAAAACAAGAATCCCAACATCTTTATGATGTCCAATGAGTGGTTCTTTTTTTTTTTTTTAAAAAAAAAAAAAAAAAAAAAAACTTTATTTATGGGGGCTGGAGAGATGGCTCAGCTGTTAAGAGCACCGTCTGCTCTTCCAGAGGACCCGGGTTCGATTCCCAGCACCCACATGGCAGCTAACAACTGTCTGTAGTTCCAGTTCCAGGCAAAACACCAAGGCAAATAAATAAATAAATAAATAAATAAATAAATAAATAAATAAATAAATAAAATTTAAAAAAAAAGGAAAAAAAACTTTATTTATTTATTTGCCTTGGTGTTTGCCTGGAACTGGAACTACAGTTGTTAGCTGCCATGTGGGTGCTGGGAATCGAACCCGGGTCCTCTGGAAGAGGAGATGGTGCTCTTAACCACTGAGCCATCTCTGCAGCCCCCCAATGAGTGGTTCTTATTTTTTGTTTTTTTTTTGGGGTTTTTTTGTGATGCTAGGAATTGAACCTGGGGCCCTTAATGCATTCTAGGCAAGCACTCTGCTACTGAGTGCAACCCTAGACCTAATGTTTTGTTTTGTTTTGTTTTGTTTTTTTTAGGAAAAAGAAATGGATTGTTGGACATCATTGAGGATGTCAGTCATAATTCCCTTTGTCTTCAGCCTCCTATGTTGATTTTTCATATCTCTTAGAAAGTGCTGGGGGATTTTATTCCATGGAAAGAGATAAACAAAATACCTCTATCTAGCTAACATAAAAAACATCTCTTGAGGTCTTTCAGATGGTTCAGTGAGTAAAAGCACTTGCTCATAACCTGGCGACCTGAGTGAGTTTAATCCCTAGGACCTGCATGGTGGAAGAACTGACTCACTCCTGCATGCTGTCCTGACCTCCACAGGTATGCTACACACACACACACACACACACACACACACAGAGAGAGAGAGAGAGAGAGAGAGAGAGAGAGAGAGAGAGAGAGAGAGAGAGAATAGAACAATATAATAGTATAGGATATATCTTTTAGAAATTTTGAGCTGCACACTGTGGTATACTCCTTTAATCCCAATACTTAAGAGGCAGAGGCAGGAGGATCTTTGAGTTTGAGGCCAATCTGGTCTACAGATCGAGTTCCAGGACAGCCAGGACTACACAGAGAAATCCTGGAGAGAGAGAGAGAGAGAGAGAGAGAGAGAGAGAGAGAGAGAGAGAGAGAGAGAGAGAGAAAAGAAAGTCTAAAGAAACATCTCTTTTGACTACTGAGAAGTCCAGACACAGAGATGGTCAGTCTCTGTTCAAGAATACTGTCATTGGGGCTGGAGAGGACCTGAGTTCAATTCCCAGCAACCACAGGGTTACTCACAGCCATGCATAGTGGGATTGGATGCCCTCTTCTGGCATGCAAGCATACGTGCAGATAGAGCACTTACATACATAAAGTAAATAAATAAAATTTTAAAGGTGGGGGAAATACTGTCAACACACCAGGTGTGATGATACAAGCCTGCAATACCACCAGCACCTGGGAGGTAGAGGCAGCAGAATCAAAACTTCAGAGAGAAGGCTGGGGAGAAGGTTTAATAAATGAGGTACTTGGTCTGCAAGCATGAAGGCAGGAGTTTAGATCCCCAGAATTCATGTGAACACTGGGCAGGCAGGGCAGTCTGCCTATAATACCAGCACTTGGGAGGCAGAGACAGAGGGCCACAGGACAATCTAGATAGATGTACTAGGAGGAAATGGTGAGCACTGGGTTCAGCAAGAGACTCTGCCTTAATACAGAAAGTGGAGAGTGATCAAGGAAGGCACCTTTCACCAACTTTGGCTGTCTATATATATATGCACATGCACCTGCATGTACTTCTATACATGTTCACAAACACACACACACAGACACAACATTCACACACATAAACAATGTATGAGCTATGTGAGCTCCTGTCTTTAAGAAAGCCAGAGGAAGGTGAGAGATAATATGTCAGTACGGTGCTTGCCTTGCAAGCGTAGGACCAGAGTTTGGTTCCAAAATGCACATTAAACAATCCGAGTGTTGTGACACGTACTTATAATACCAGAGATGGGAAGGCAAAGATAGTAGGTTCCTATTCGCTGGCCAGTTTAGCCTATTTATCAAGCTCTAGGTCAATGTGAGACCCTATCTCAAAAAACCCCAAATGGATAGCTCCTGGGGCATGACATATTAGGTCAACCTCTATCCTCTATGTGTGCATATGAATGCATGTGTGCACACACACAGAGACTATGAGCAAGGCAAAACTGAACACATCTTCAGAAAGTCAATTGTATTTAAGGGAGAAGGGGGCCAGTGACCTCGCTAGCACTTTTCCTATTTTGAGAGTTGGCTTTTGGGGCAGCACCAGAGCTAGCTGGAAGACCATGCCGCAGGTAAAGGCATAATTGCTCCTTCCTTTCCCTGGCTCCTCCAGTGTTAAATTAGCTTTATGTCAATACCACATCAGCAGCTGGGATGAATTATTGAAGCTCATTCACTGCAATGGGCCCGGGTTCCACTTGCTTTATGGGGTGGAGGTGGATGTGAGCATATTACTTCTGTCTGTCATGTTGCAGTCAGAACCTTTTCAGCCTGTCCCTAATATGAAGGGACTCAGGTCTGATGTGCAGATCATTGCAGCCTCTCTTTTTCATAAGAGCAGTGGAGATGGGCATAGGAGGAGGGCTGAGCCCCTGGATGGAACAGAGGATCAGGGGGATGCTAGTGCTTACTGCTAGCTCACAGGGGTTCTTACCACAGTGCACACTGCACGCTCCTGAACACAATCGACCTGCACACATATGTGCGTGTGCATATGCAGAAACACATACCACCTGCATACATATGTGCATGTGTACATTTAGAGTGTTAATAAACTACACTTACCAGGGGCCCAGGGACAAAACATGTAAAGGAGGATTGACATTTTAAAAGAGTGATTTTCTAAATGAGTACACATTTTAAAATCTCCTTTCTTCCTCCACCTCCAGTACCAATGATCTCTAAAAGTGCTGACTTGTTTGTGTTCTACTTGGCCAGGATGGATGCCCTGGAATGTACAGTGTCAAGGACATGGAATTCAGCTGTCGAAGGCTTCTGTGTAGGGGGAGAGTTATCTCTCTTTTCTGCTTGGTCCAGATGCCAAAATTATTAACTTTAGCTCTGCATATACCCAAGAGCACCTGCACTGATGTTTACTGCCACAGAGAAACATACACACTTCTACTTTTACACACACACACACACACACACACACACACACACACACGCACGCACGCACACCATTCTCAGAGATAAAGCTCCTTAGCCATATAGTTTAGTTGGAAATCCAATGAGAAGGTCTCCTGATTCTATCAGCAGGTCACATGCCTTCACAAATCCCACTATTAAATATTTATTCTTTTGGGAGTTCCCAGTTGAGAATCAAATACCTCTGGTCAAGGCATCACACCAAAAAGTTATCATCTAACATTTTGGCAGGAACTCCCTTCTGCCCAGGGAGCTTCCTTCGCCTTGTCTGGCTGATTCTTAATCATTCTTCAGGTCTGGTTCTGTTTGCGCCTCTCTGGCAGGGGAGGGCAAGTTTTCCCATTGCTGACCCTCATTCCTCCCTATCATTTTTCTTGGATGAAGCTATTATATTTGTAATTAAATAAATGCTTGTGTGGTTCTGTTTGTTGTAGGTGTTATTCACTGTAAATAGGTTAGGGGCTGTCTTACCTTCTCTTCTATACCCTCAGTGCTAGCGTAATGCTTGCTGAGACTAGATCCTCCATAAACTTAGATGAAGTTGGAGGGGTTTGGGAAAGGAGACCAGAGAAAGATGGAGACATAAAGGTCAGACACGAAGGTTCTAAATCCTGCTGATCTTCCAACTCTTAATATCACACTCTTCTTTGCTCACTACCGGGATGTTGGCGTGCCATCCTCCATGGCATTTTAAAAGCCCATCGGAACCACAGGAGCCTGAGCTAGAGGCACAGAAGAAGGACTATTCAGAGGAAGAGGAAACAGGTTCCAAGGAGCATCCTCACCTGGCCTGGATCACCACTTCTCCAGAAAGCGACGGAGCATGTGCCAAGTAAGCCTTAGAGAGATGAAGAATGCCCTCTCTCAGTTGTTTCCTGATTGTTAATATGAAAGGTATCTGCTTGGAGAACATATGTGCTGTTAATCATTGCGAGAGTACTAGCAGATACTATCTATCAAATGTTCAGGATATGTTAAGCACTGGCCAAGTGTTTTGTATCTATCACTTATCATCACCTCAGCCAACCCTCTTAACCACCTTGGGACATAGGTACATAACTATTTCCAGTTTGTAGCTGGAAGAATAAATTCTGGGACAAGAAATAATTGGCCTAAGGTCACACAATTAAGAAATGACAGAGTAGTTACAGCAGAGCTGTGGGGCCAGGCTTTTTTTTTTTTTTTTTTTTAAACTTTATTTATTTGCCTTGGTGTTTGCCCGGAACTGGAACTACAGACAGTTGTTAGCTGCCATGTGGGTGCTGGGAATCGAACCCGGGTCCTCTGGAAGAGCAGACGGTGCTCTTAACCACTGAGCCATCTCTCCAGCTCTGGGGCCAGGCTTTTAAACCCAGAATATGCTGTCCATCCCTAAGCTCTTTAGGGGACCAGGGAGCCAGGCCACTCCATGTCCTTATATTCACTCATCAGACACACACGGATGCTGTTTAATGGACTTGTGATATATTTAGAATATCAGCAGATGCCACTGTTTCCTTACAACCCCTACGACCTGTCTCCTGGACTCAGAGAAGAGGAGAGATGCCAAAATATTTGTTATTTCAGAAGGAAGCAGATACCAACAGCAGGGAAACATCAATTCCTTGATGTCTTCCAGCAAAACATTCCTAGACTCCCGGCCTTCCTGCTTGAAAGATGAGTCTCTGAAAACGCTTTGAGTGTTTTCCTTCTACACTTCCCAGGGGAATCCTAGGCCTCATCATAAGGTAGGTGGCAGGTGGATTGCACAGAGCCACACAGACCCAAACCAGATAGTGTAAGGGAGAAACTGCCATTGTTTCCAGGGGGCTGAGCTTAAGGCCCTGGATTACTATGTGCAGCTAGCTCCTTTGGGAAGCAAGAGCATCTTGTATTTGATGTTGGGGCCACCATTTTGTCTCCTCATTTCTCTCCCCAATGTGCTGCCTTTAGCTTTGCTCTCCCAGCAATTCCCAAAGCCTGCTCTCCTTAGCTCCAAATTAGAACCAAGACCAGTTTGAGATGATTATGGTTCTAGATTTGTGCTGCTAAAACTTGGCCTGAGACAAATACTTTCTGTCTCGTTCTTTCACCCTATCCTGATCCTCACACTACCCACTTAGTTACAGACAGTCCAATGGCAGGCAGCCCAGTTCCTGATTCCTTCTCTGGGGTATACATGTGTCTCTGTGTGCTGGAGATTAAGCCTAGAGCCTTAAGCAAGTACCATATCACTAAATAGGTCCCCAGGATTCTTTCTACGTTTGATTTGAAACTGGTCTTGCACTCAGTCAGGCAAACCTGGACCGCACAGTCCTCTGCTTAAGTGTCTCAAGTAGCTGGAATCAGAGGCTTACATCTCTGTGCTCTGTTCCTTCCTTCTTCTAATGACAAGCTTAGAGATGTGGTCTGCATTCCTCTGACCCCCTTAACACCAAGGGCACTTAGGTCACCAGATGACATGAAGAAGTCTTTCTGTTTTCATAACATGTCCCTTATTTATCGTGTGGACACATGTGCAGGTCAGAGAACAATTAGCAGGGGCCCATTCTCTCTTTCCATCATGTGAGTTCTGGAGATCAAACTCAGGCCATCCAAATGTTTTTACACACACACACACACACACACACACACACACACACACACACACACCCCGAGCCGACTCCCTGGCTCTTTGCTGATAAGTAGACCTCTAGAGACATGGAATCCTCTTGTAAAAGTCATTGTAGCTTGTGAACCTCTGCTTTCTAATTCCTGGAGAGCAAATCTCTGGCAAAGTGTTCTTTAAATCAATAGTTCCACGACCGTGGCCTTTTGATTTCTTATTTTGCCAGTCATGGCAAACATACTAGCTCTCCTGGTGCAGCCTCTGAGAGTCCATTCCACAAGTCTTCTCAATTATTTTGGAATTACTAATTCCCCAAATTAACTCTCTCCAGTTTGAAATACCTCAAATGGCTTCTGTTTCCTGTACTGAACTGAATCCTCATGTAGTTATAAAGTAAAGCAAACTGAAATAAAACAAAACAAAATGAAAAGCCAGTGCTGGAGGAAAAAAAGCACATTTTTTAACCTATTGCTTAAATCTATGGCTCAGATTGTTATAACAAAAGACAGAATGACAGAAGAGAACTAGATATAGTTATTTAGTGTTTTGTCTGATTCAGGAGCCTTCATAAAGAAATGAAGACACAATGAAATGGAAAATTATTTAATGGACATTAAATTTAGATAATTTAAGTATGTATTGTTAGCTAGAGTTGACCATGTAGCTCAGTGAAACTGTCCTTAACATAAACTGTAGTCCACAAAACAAAAACAGTTACCATAAATCAGCTTCTCTTATTAATAAAGGGTAAACTTTCTCACTAAGAGAAAGCAAGGACATCAGAACTCCTCAAATTATATGAACTACATGTATGCAATTGGGGTCAGTAAAATAACTCTGTGGGTAGAGGAGCCTACTGCTGATGATCCGAGTTCGATTCCCAGAACTCGTGGTGGAAGGGAAGAGCTGACTTGCCCAAGTTGTTCTCTGACTTTCACATGTGAACTGTGGTACATGAACACACACACACACACACACACACACACACACACACACACACATAGGAGGAGGTGCATGGGGGGACCAGAAAAATTTTAAGCTGGGCATGATGGCACATGCCTTTAATACCAGCACTCAGAAAACAGAAACAGTCAGATCTCATAAGTTCCAGGCCAGCCTCGTCTACAGAGTTTCAAGACAACAATGGCTACAACAGAGAAACTCTGTCTCAAAAAAAAGGAGGTGGGGAGAAGAGAGAGTGATGGGGAGGGATCAGGAGGGGGAAGGGAGTTTGAACAAGGGGATACATAGATTAAAAAATGAGACTTTATTAAAAAATAAATTTTAAAAAATGGTAAAAATAAACCCAACCAAACCCAAAAAACTATCAGCATTTTTATCTCAGTTATATCTTAATAAAGTTAATTAATATAGGGACTAGAGAGACAGCTCAGCAGTTAAGAGCACTGGCTGCTCTTCTAGAGGACCCAGGTTCAATTCCCAGCACCCATATGGCAGCTTACAACTGTCTGTAACTCCAGTTCCAGGTGATACAACACCTTCACACCAACACACATAAAAATAAAGCTGAATGCTTTTTAAAAAGATGATTAATATAACAATAATACATTTTTAGAGTATAGAGCCAGAGACAAATTAGACAGACAGGTAGCCAAAGAAACAGACATATTTCAGAGGTTTATGGCTCCTGTGGTTGTTTGAAAGAAAACAGCCTACCCCCAAAGGGAGCAGCACTCATTGGAGGAAGTGAGTCACGGGCCTTGAGGTCTCATATGCTCAAGCTATGCCCAGTGTCTCAGTTCACTTCCTGTTACCTGCAGGATGCAAAATTCTCAACACCTTCTCCAGCACCATGTCTGCCTCATGCCCCCATGTCCCACTATGAAGAGAATGGGATAGACCTCTGAAACTGTAAGCTACCCAAGTAAATGTTTACCTGTATAAGAGTTGCTGTGGTCATAGTGTTTCTTCACAGCAATAGAAATCCTAACTAAAACAGTTCCTATAGGAGATAAGAAGACAAATAAGTTTACAGGTCAGATGTTAACATTTAGAAGTCTGCTATACACCCAACATTCACCGTTGAATGTATAGTACATTATAGACTTACACATACACAAATCTTAAGATTCTCTCTCCTCCTCTGAAATCTCACCCCCCTTCCCATATTTTTTTTTCTCTGATGGCCTCAGTGACATGAATAATGATGGAGAAGACAAAAGGGGCATGTATGTAAGAGGGTATAAATACAGGTGACAGCTGAATATACAGGTGACAGCTGAATGTCATGGCTCATGCCTTTAAACCCAGCAGTCAGGAGGCAGAGGCAGGTGGATCTCTGAGTTGGAGGCCAGCCTGGTCTACACAGTGAGTTCCAGGACAGCCAGAGAAACACAGAGAAATCCTGCTCAAAAGAAGGAGGAGGAGGAGGAGGAGGAGGAGGAG